>JBCAUI010007648.1:0-10120 GCA_038406195.1 Haplosyllis anthogorgicola
TGTGCTAAAATCGGGTAAAAATTGGGGCGCCCCAAGGTTGGCGCCCCCCTACGAGAAATCCTGGATCCGCCACTGCTAAAAGTCAGTTTTGTAATGAATACTTTGCAGAAATAGGTAAGATTTGAACACATAGCCTATTACAGTGACAGTGCATGATAGTATGTTTCTATTGCAGGTTGGAGTTCGGAGTGTTTACAGGACTGGGGTAGGTTCGCACGGATAGCGGTGCCGGGTATGCTGATGGTATGCCTGGAGTGGTGGGGGTTTGAGATCGGAGTCTTCCTCAGTGGAATACTCGGAACTACGGAGCTAGGAGCACAGTCCGTGCTTCTACAGATCGACTCTATCTGGTTCCAGGTCAGTTCTTAGGTTACCATGCATCTTTTGCACAGTGGCAGATTCAGAGGTCCTTGAGGCCGGCCGTTAAGTCCCCTCCTACCCTTATCCCGGTGTCCCGTTGAGGCTTTTTAGAGGCTGTTTAGTCAAGGCAGTAATGCCATTTTAAATTTGCATAGCTTGTCCGAACAAGCTAGTACCTAGCGGCAAGCTGCACTAAAACCTAGTGGCAAGTTGGGTTTTGTCGTCCGTGGTCGTGCCAGTTAGCATGTTAATCTTCCACTACCCATTTGATTATTACCAGACGTCTTAGATTATATATACTTCTCATCGCACTTTGACATCGGGATTTCCAAGTACAGTAAAATCTGTTTTGAGCGGCCCTAAACTTTTCCAGCTCAAAACTGTCGTAAAAGACAGAGTGTCTCTCAAGACAGGGTCATTTAAACTTGTTGAAACTACTTTCTGCACAATGGAACACTGTCGTAAAATGCAGAATGTCGTTCAAGACAAGTTTTACTGTAGGTCACACTTTGGGTGAAACAGTTTTGTAGTTCTGGTCACATTGACTCGTTTTGTCCTGAGGCGATCGGGAAAAAGCATCTAAATTTTATCGACTTTCATGAACAGTTTGGTATCTATAACTGTTCTGGAAGAAAAAGATGGCTTCTGGCCCTGACATTTTTGGCTCATTTGGCATAATTGCCAAAGAGCCTATAGAATCATGAATTGTCCGGCGTCCGTCGTTGTCGTCCGGCGTTGTCATCGTTGTTATCTGTGCACACCTCCTCTGTGCACACTGTTGATCATAGCGACTTCATATCATACACACATATGCACCTATAACCCATCTCAAAGCCTAGCAAAAAATATGTTGCTGTGACCATTATTCTCAAATTGGCAGCTATATTTATATTTTTCTGTGATCCTTGTTCTTGGACATGCATTTAAGGATACAGACTTCATACTTAGCAGGCTTATGCATCTATGTGTCCTCTTTATGTCTTGCAAAAATGATATTGATGCCACATATATTTTCAGTTTGGCAGCCATATTTGTGTTTTTTTCATAGATCACATATTGGAGATTTGATCTTTAACATTTTTTGGTCATGGGATATTGTGATATAACTTAGCTTTTTGATAATGCCAAAGAGCTCAGGTCCATCTGGGCCTAGACTCTATTTTCTGTGGTTACATGGACAGTGCAAACTGTTTTCAACTTTGACTAGACACCGGCTGGTCTTTATTTACTCGAACATAAAACCGGTGAGTTTCCGTCTCATAGTTTCAGAGGAAGAGGAAAGATAACAGACAGTTAGGCCAGACATCATTACTGGAATAGAATCAGAGGCCAAATAGCAGAAAATCAGCAGAAAGAAAACTTTCCACCATTATCTCATCAAGTATCATCGGGAAAAAATTGATCTGTGCTGATTTCATAAGTTTCAACCGAAAGTGTAAAATTACATTTTATAAATTTCATACGTTGTGTAAACTGTTTTACACGTCCCATTAAAATTGATAAAATAGGGTCTTGTAGTCTACTGTACTGCTCTTGGTCTTCACTGTACCGAAAGTAGAACTTCTTTTGAAAGGACACCTTAGTATAGTTGCTTTCAAACTACCTGTATAACTAGAGGGCCCGCCCAAGTGGGTGTAAAAATAATAGAAAAAAGCAACATTAACTTGGAGGTAAATTGCTCACAAAGCTGGAGTGCCCTGTTAGTAGTCATCATGCTATCTGCATCTCCAGCGTGTTAAAATTTCCGATTACCTTTCTCAAAATGCGTGTAGAAAAAAGTGTACGGGGCTTGGAGGGTAAATATCAGACAGATGTTCCATACGAATATTACTAAAAGAAAACCCATCTGTATCGTGTGACTCCCCTAGGGCAGACAGAGCCAACAGATCAACTTAACAAACCAAACCGAGACATTATTTCGTAATCGCTTTTCTATGCCGGGCACAAAAGCTGTGGGTTGTGGGTTTGTATTGCGGTGGTCCTATGGGAGTGAACAGAAGACGCACTGACAGGGGAGAAATAGGCGGTCCGAATTCTTTGAGCCCAGGTTGAAATGGAGTTTTTTGTGTCAAAGGACTAGATACCATGTTCCCTTCTCCGTCGTAAGGCAATTGGAGTTAACATCCTTCTCCGTCATACAGCAGTTGGATGTAACACCAGAGGCACTGCAGGCTTCCTGTCTTACACCTGCAGCTGCATCCACGTGAAGTCTAGAGGCTATCCTATTGGTTAATTAGAATTGTTTTAGCATCCTTTCCTCAGTTCAACATGCACCTCCACTGAGACCACATGTATTTTACATTTGAATTAATAAACATAGATACATAGACTTCATCTCCGTTATACTTGTTCTATGTTCAATATTTCGTCTCCGTTCATTACATCACCGTAATCCTTTTTACACTTTGTCGGGGTTAAAGTAATTGTGAAGTGCCAGTGATACCTTTCTGTCAACTGGGCGTTATGCCAAAGAACCAAATTAAGCTGGTATGTCTATTTTGCAGGTGCCCATGGGGATACAGATAGCAACATCTATCCGTGTGGGACAGTACCTGGGAGCGGATAACGCTGTGGGTGCCATGACGACGGGACGACTGGGCATCGCGCTAGTCTGTGAGTACTCAGTACTGCTGTGAAGCCAGACTGTTTGTTAGTTGGATTACGTAATTTCAGTGAACGAAGTTTTGGGCGATCGGAATATAAATATGAAAATAAAATTCTTTGCATTTTCACTAAAATTCTGAAATTGACATACATGTGTAAATTTTCAAACAACGAACCTCGATTGCTGTTTTTTTTTAAACAAACCTTGGTTATTTGGAGTGGTGGTAAGGTAATCCAACGACTAAAACGCTTGGCCTAAAATAAGTAACAAATGAAATATATCGTAAATTTTCACCTGAAATATTAAAAATAATTAAATCAATGGGAAAACCATTTTACTACGATAAAATCGACGTTTTACGACTTCTTTGTTGGAGACCGCCTGTCATCTGCGACCAGATATTGAATATTCTATTGAATCTGCATTTTGACGCCACACATCCAGTGCGTTTTCTTAAACTTGATGCACATACATAACTCAACAAATGTAGCATTATGTTGGTTTATTACATAATGCTACCAGACCAGCGTTCTGTAATAAACCAGCATACCACATGCGTGTTGCGTCAAAGGATGGGCGTTAAGTTTATGAAAATGCGCTGATTGTATGTGACCACAAAAAAAACGGTACCAGACGTTTGTTACTGTACATTTATTGTAGTTATGATTTCGGTGCCGACCGCCATAACGTTTCTGATTCTGCGCAACTATTTACCGTACATCTTCACCAACGTCGAGTGAGTACACCTTGTCTCTTTATTAAAGGAAAAAAATCAGTGTTTAATCTTAGTTACAAACAGATACGGTATTTACCCGAATTGAGGCACCCGGTGCCAAGACCAAATTTGATGGGGTGCCTCTTCAAAAAAAATTGAAAAACCTATTTCTCACCGTAGCTTAACACAAAATTTATGCAGAAATTGACATGCATTAAGAGATTAACCAGCTTAAAAAGTTAACTTTAATAATTATGCAACTCTCTTTGCATTATATTGATAAAGATGGACCATAAATATGCATTAAACCAGAAACTACGTGCAGTAGGACCTCTTTTGAGCGACATCTCTTTTGGACGACATTCTCTCTCATCTGACACTTTTTGGATGGCATATTGTAGTATTAAATGTATGAAGTCGTATCTTCTTTGAGCGACACCCTCCCTTTTACGACACTTTTGAGAAGCAAATATTGGGTGGCACTCAAAAGAGATCCTATTGTGATTAATTCTGACCCAAAAGAGAGGAGGGTGCCTCAATTGGAGAGGGTGCACCAATTCGGCCAAATACGATTATTAAGTTATTACAGTAGAACTTGTTTTGACCTGCACGCTTTTGTACGGCACAATTGCCTTTTATGGAAGTTTGTTGTAGAACCAAGAAACTAGGATGACTCTCAAAACAGGTTCTACTGTAGTTTTCAATTCTGCGCCCTCAGTGCTTTCACAGTTAAAACTGGTTATGTGGCCTTTGTTTGCTTTAGACGTATGTCCGCATTAAACGTCGTTATATGCTGAGGTAAAGGCTTAATGTACAGTCGAACCCCTCTTACACGGATCCCGACATGCAAGGACACCATGCCACTCCCGGACATTTTCTTCCCAAAATTTGGTGGTTGCTCAAAGGAAGGTCCACTGTTTGAGACGAAAATAATGCAATCCAACGCCCATTCTATGCTGATGCTGATCAGACCTTGATTTTGGTAAACGCCCTGAAATTAATAAGTTTTGAAAATGACATTTCCCATTTCGAAATCTTATTCCAAATGAAAGATAGACAAATCAGTCTCGAAGCCTTTTGATACAGAAATAATAAAACCTGTGTCCAGAATTAGAAACTCCTTTTCAATGGCCATTATACTGCTCCTGGCAAGTGCCCCCTTAGAATATCACATTGAACAAGAAGATAATAATAAAGATAATTGAAGAATTATCCCGCAGTCATTTTTCATTTTAATATCACGAGATAAAAAGGCATTTTGTTAAAAAGGATCATTAGTCTAATGAGCAGCCTGGGGCACCAGTCTAGATTACACTAGACAGAAACACCGACTGCATGTGCTTTGTATTGGAGTCAATGTCACCTTCAGAAATACTGCGCCTAATGCTTAATGTCTGTTACTTTATCTTATTTCTACAGACAAATAATTACATCATAACAGGCCTCTTGGCCTCATGTTACCAAGCCAAAATGTAATCGTTTATTAGATGCATGGCAGGAAGTCAATGCCTAACAGTGTAACAGTGTTGGTTTTAATGGTGTGACTATGCTGACGATGTCATCGTCCTACACTTATTTACCGTATTTAATTGGATTTCAAAAAAAAAAAAAAACTCATGGCAGATGAAACACGTTATGTATGACAAAATACGATAGTCTTGGGGCTGTCAAAAGTCAATCGAGAAAATTATTAATTTTATTTCTTTTTATGAACAGTTTGGCTTTTTAAAGACCAAGTTCAATTTTTATTTTTATTTTTTTCCCGATCGCCGCACTTTAAAAATCTTAACCATGCAATGTAATCCAAATGATTAAAAAAAATAAGCCTAATACATAACTGAAATTTAACTTGAAACTAATGTATCGAGAAATACACGTTATTTGTACTTTGGAATAAAGTAGGAACTTTGAAACAAATCATAAATAACCAAAAATAAAATAAAAATAAATATAAATTTATGCTAAACTTGAATTACATTTTAATGATTAACTTTGCTCACTAAATATTCTTTTGTTTTTTAGCTTTATCAGGTGCAATTCAATACAAAATTAATCGCCAACAATAACCAAAAATAAATAAATTTTTAAATAACAGCGGTTATTTTAAAACGATCAGATCAATAATCGTGGTTATTCTAAGTGGCAGACAATAGCCATAAAAATAAAAATCATAGCAAACAAAAAAAAGATAATAAAACAAGAATAAACTGTGAAATCCCAATATTGCACCGAGTAATTACAAAGTCCAAACCCCAAGGCTGTTGCATGTTAGACAAGTCCGACAATTACCCTCGTTTTGGAGAGAGAGAGTCTCTAATGACTGAACCGCAAACATTCCCAGCGCGACTTAAAGCTTTAATCTCCCGCGATCACTTCGATATTGGGTCAATAACAAGAGCCTTGTCCTTGTAAGGCGGATAGAAGTTAAAGCCATTAAGAGTAACACGAGAGATTCCGTTTAGAAGTGAGGGATGAATCTTTATTATCTTGCAGTTGTCGCTATTTAGCTTGTTATTAGCTTGATCCGGAATAATAACGAAAGCAATTGGTTTGCTTTAAACTGAGAAAAGATTGGATTTTATTTCTGCAAACATTATACATGTTGCTCAATGGAGTTCACAATCTAAACTGAATTTGAATTTGTTGTTTGTAACAGCTTGGATAATGCTTGCGTCTGATTGGCTGATAGGTTAACTGCTTCCTGCAGGTGCGTGTGCAAGCCTGCTGCAGCAACAGTTACCGGGTTCAATCTGTTGCAAGCCCAGATGTAATACAATGTTTAGGTTGATAGAACAATTAGAGATGATGTGTATGTATATACTTTTAATTGTGGCATTTACAATGAATCATGACATCCATATTTGTAGTCGGACGTAACACTTGTACTGCAAGAGAGTTTTGAGATCTTACTGCTTATTAACATACAGTAGACCTTCCTTTGGGCGACCAACCAATTTCGGGAAGACAAATTGGGCGGTCGTCAATTGGGTGATGGCAGGCGCGGATCCGGATGGAGGGGGGTCTTGAGATGCTGGGCCCCAAAGTTGGGCCCCAAAACTAGGGGCTTGGGGAGGGGGCCTGGTCTGTGTAAAATGTGTTCATCTGAAGTCTGATGGTCGTGCAAAACGAGGTTGATACCGCAAAAGAAGGTCCGCCCAAAGAAAATTCCACTGTATGTCAATGAAATGCAAGGCAGCGGAAAGTTACGATTTTCTGTTTAATTGATCTTCGATCTTATTTGTCAAATTTCTAAGTTTTGAAAGTGGCAGGAAAAGTAATCCAACAAATAGAATAATAGTGTGGCCTGACAAGACTTTTATTTCATGCCCAAGAAGGGTCCAGTACGGCGCATGTAATACTTTAGGGAACGGTAGATTTCTATAACTGATTCCTAAAACCATTATAAGATTTAAATGTTAGAAAATGCTGATACTAAGGCAAAATGCAATCCCTTAATTTTAATTTGCATTTTCACTGAGGTTATTGTAAAAATATACACCGAACGAAGAGTTTGATCCCAGACTTTTTTTTTTTTTTTTGGTTCGAAGTTAACATTTCGTAATGTTTTGTTTGTTCAGGAAAGAAAACGAAGACGAAATTAAAGATTGATAAGATTTGGTTGAAAGCAATGACAGAGACACTATCTCTTATACAGTTTCTTTATATGTGGGGGAAGATAAGAGCTCAACAAGTATGTTATTTCCAATCATAGACGTACATACCATACAAAGGGCCAGTGCACTTCATTTCTAAGGCCACAGGCGTGTGAATTTTTGTTTCAAAGGACAAATTATGTTTGGAGGCATGGTACATAAAAAAGTACAACAGTAGAAAAAAATGGGTACTTGGTTTATAAGTGAGATTGATTAAAATTAGCAGTCACAACTTGCAGGAAGATTATACACGAGCGTTAAATCCTAGCAGCAAAGTCAAAACAGGGATACCAGTGGCCACGGTCAAATTGGCCTCCAAAATCTTAAAGATTAAAAAAAATAGGGTAAAACAATTGAAAATAAGAGAAATGCTTTGCAAAGAGTATAAAGTCTACCAGGTTGTGTAACATGCTTTGACAGCAATGTGAAGGGACATGATTTTTCAATTTTAATGCGGCAAGTTATGTAATCAAACAATGACATTCCCCTGGCTTTGGTCGTTATAATTGCACTTGTAATCTACTGATATAAGTTTAAGTACACCAATACTTCGTCGATCAGTGCCGGTTAGCAGGACGTTATAACGTATAAGTTTACTATTGGGAAGTAATTGTGTTTTATTCAACAGGAATATTAGTAGGTTTAAGTGACACGTCTTTACGTTCAAAGTAGCGAAGTTAAGCTCCATGTTTTCACTTTACGTCATTTACGTCTAAAAAGATATGACTAAATTCGGAAATCACCAGATTCTGGTTTAGAATCTGTGATTTCTTCTGAGGAAATTTATTCAGCGCGGTTTGTGGCACTAGATTCAAACGTAACGTCACTGAGTTTTAAACGTTACGTTACGTTTTACACTAATGTAAAATCTGGTCATTCGTATTTTCTTGACAACTAAATTTAACCAATCTTTAGAGGTGTACGTACTGCGACATAAAAACGTGTGACTTAACCTCACTAGTTTTTTTTTTAACGTTAACAAAGATTATTAGTAAGAAGGAAGCGGTGGAGGATGTAATAGTGAAAACCCGTCTACAGTTTGTACTGTGGTTTCCATTGCGTTGGGGGTTACACATATAAACACGACACGAATTGTACTGGGTATTTGACACCAACTGATTGGAAACAAACGGTTAAAGTAACCGTACACAATTCATACGTTTTCTATTGTGGATATACACTAACCAGTGGAGATAGAGGCAAATGTATTTAAAACATTTAATTCATAAGGATTTGACACTGGATCTTAACCATTAGAGACAAGCGTATATACCGTATTTACTCGAATTGATGCAGTGATGCACTCTCTTTAACAGGTGCAACCTCTTTTTTTTGACATAAAATTTGTAAAGTGATTTTTGGTTTACCACTAGCCGGTGACAACGTGCTGTTACAATCTCGTTGGAAAAGATTTCTAGCTATAAAACTCTTCAAGATGGTTGATTTATTGATACGAGTCAATTCTTGCACACTCGCCACATCTTTTTTTCTTTTTTGGCATTGTTATGTATTATAAAAGGCGCACCCTGTCAAAATTTGGTCTTGGCACTAGGTTCTCAAATTCGGGTAAATACAGTATTTACAGTTGCAAACTTCAACGCATTGAATTTCTGTGGTTTTAGTTGAAGACACAAACCATTGCAATTAAAAGTTTACAAATTTAAAGCATTTACTGGTGGAAATTAACCAACTGAAGACCAACGGATTTTTTCAGTTTAATTGCGGAATCGTCAATGTAAGTTAGTATATCACTTTTTTGTCTTATATTTGTTGGATTGCACAATCTGTTACTATTTTTAAACAAGAATGAGGAAAATCCAGAAGTAAAAACCATACTGGAGACTCTTGATTCCAGTATCTGGACCACTGAATATATTAGGCATTTTTATTTAATTGTTTGGATTACATTTCCCGCATGGCTTTGAGATCGGAATTTCAATTAAAAACTCAGTTGAAGAACCAGTTCACTGCAGAAAAGGTCTTACGGTTTATTCAAATGAAAATTAAGTTTAAAATTTAGACTTGTTTCTAGATGCCAACTTTCAAGAGTCCAATGCGTGAGACACATTTCTGTAGTTAATTACAGTCCTTCAGACACAGAATTATCATTGATTTGTGATCTATGATGGTTTTAGACAAAAATGAAACATTTCAATTTAAGGTTAATGTTTTCACGATAAATAAAATGGCAAATTATTTTTTCCATTCTTTCCGTGCCAGAGTTCCAAAAGCGTGAGACTCATGCTGAATGCGTGAGAGTTGGCATCTTTGTGTTATGCTTACGAGTTCATACACACAAAAACATGCACTCTTGCCATGTGCAGTCACGTCATATTTTCCAACCACTGTCGTATTTTTTCTTATGTTTATTTCCTTGTTTGTGTTTTCTGCATTTCCTCACTCACTTCAAGAGTGCAGAGGGTATGTAACCAATAATAATAGCGAGATCAACTTACCCGCTTTACGTCACCTTGTTTGTTCGAGAAAAATGATGGACGTCATGGAGTTATTCAACGCAGACGTTACATTTGCTGCTGATGTCAAGTTCAGATGACACTTTCTTAGAGGTTTTTGGCTTATTTGGCCAAAGAGCCTACAGAATCTTGAATTGTCCGTCGTCTGTCGTTGACGTTGTCATAATCGTCGTCATCTGTGTGCAGTTACCCTGAGCACACTGTTGATCGTAGAGACTTCATCTTTTGTACACATGTGCACATATGTCCTCCCTCCATGCACAACAAATATTATGTCAATGTGACATATATTCTTAAATTGGCAGCCATATTT
>JBCAUI010007659.1:0-10119 GCA_038406195.1 Haplosyllis anthogorgicola
TCTCATTAATGTAACCTTATTGTAATAAAATTAAGTAATAATTAAAATTACTATTATTATCATTCTCTGTTCATCATAAATAATGCGTTGGGTTACTGGATCATTTATGAACCATTTCCATTACGTTACGTTTATGTTACGTTACGTTACGTTTATAGAACGTTACGGTTCGTTGAGTAACATTTGTATATTACTGTGTACACACACACACACACACACACACACACACACACACACACATACACACACACCATTTTCATTCCAATATCATCGCTTTTATTTGCGCACAATAATTTTTCTTAATTAATTGGTTCACATCATATGTCTGGAAAGATTTGTTAGATTAGATCGGTTTGAATTCAGAAAGAAAAACTTAGATTATTTGCATTAAACATCTGCAGGGAACAAATTGTATTGTTATTAGATTCATTTTTTCACAAGAAGTTTAGTACTCGTAAATATTTAAACCAGAATTAGTGATTAAATGCATTCTATTTATTTAGTACAAGAATCTTCAAAATTGTTTACAGCTCCTGAAATTCCCGTAAATCTGGTGCTTTTGCAGTAACTTTTGAACCACCTGACCTAGAAAATCTATTTTTGGTACGTTGACATTGAGGTACATCCTTATAATATCCAGGTGAAATTAGACTGCCATTGTCATCAGGTCGAATCAAAGTCACAGCATCCAAAAATAATCAATACCATCTGTTTTATATTTATGTGGGGACAAGGTCAGAATATAAGTCAATATCATTTGTAGGTCCATTTTTAAAATGTGTCAATGCTTATGGCATTTTAACGACGGTGGGACTCGTATAATGACATGCTGTAACACTACATAGTCATATTATCCTAGATGTACATTATTCTTAATTATCGAAATCAATTATTATTTCTGTCGTCAATTCGAAATATTTTAAAGATATTGCTTTTATTGGGATTTTGAGCTAGATGCTGTTATTTGGAAATCTGAACTACAACCTGTCTGATATCATGTTACACACTCGGGTATAATGAGTTCATTTTTCTAGCACTTTTACATATATTACAATACATTTCCCACGAAGTGGACATTTTTGGTCCCATACATTTTAATGTGCATCACGCACTATAAATCTTCACATGAGGGTAAGGGTAATGTTTTAAATCGTGTCTGTCTAGCTGCCAGTCCGTGTGTATGTCTATACAGGTTATAACTTTTGAACCGTTTGACCCAGAAACTTCATTTTTGTTATGAATTTTGGCATCTTCAAGAAATCTAAGTCTAAGTTTGAGGGTCAAATTCAAGGTCATAATAATACAATTTCTTTGAATTTTGACTGTTATTTGTCAATCTCACATAAGTAATAAAGCATGTAATTGATTAAATATTGGTCAAAGTCTGTTTACAGGTCAAGGTTATTTGATAGCTAACTTTTCTTTGTAATTTCTACTGCATATTAATTAACTTTTACAGTGTTTAAATGAAAATTATTTCGAAGCGGATGTTGGTTCTTCGAATGAAAGGCTCTCTTATGTTGAAGCATTGATCTAACATGCACCGAGAGAAACGAATAATTCCATAAATATATTTCAGGATCGTAGCCATCATTCAGAAAGGGGTGGGCTGAACCCAATCAAAGCGGAAATTATACACAAATACAGCGTCCAGTCTTAAGGGTTATTGTTTTTCGAATGTTGACTGTCTGTCCAAGTTCGGGAAAACTTTTTTGCTGGACATTCCGCGGTTGCCAGGTGGCAAAGTGCATTGTAATCATGACTTGCTTCTTGAACACATCATCTTGGAAGGCACTCTTCGTTAAAGGGATGTTTTCGAATCGTATTAAGATTTCCTTGTCTTCTTTGCCCATTGCCCAGTATGACTTCTCCAACAAATTCCATGTTCTCAGATCTGTTGGTTGAAAACGGGTGTGAAGATTCCCATATCTTACATGAAAAACTGTCACTGCAGTAGGCATGATGCTTCACTTTAGGCCAAACAATCTCCCTCAAGAATTTCATATCTTGAAAAAAATTGCTTCCAAATTTTGTCATTTTATCATTAAATAATGTATTATTTAAAATTAACTTCAGTTTTGAAGGCACTGCTCCCCACAATCCACCAGAAATAGGCCATCCAGTTTGACCTGGATGATCTCGAATGCAATGAAAGGGCTCTCCTGATTGGATCCATTTCTCCACTTCCGTTGCATCACGTGGTATAAATCTACTATCTACATCACGCACTATAAATCTATCCACTGTGACGTCATTCGCTACAAGAAACCTCCACATCATTGGCTTAATAAAAGTTTTTATTGTATCTATGAAAACCAAATCAACATTTAAGGATTTCAACTGTTCTATTGTAGAATTTGGTACAGCCAAATTATTTCCCTTAACTCTTTGCCTGTTTATTGCAGGTAAATACATTCTTAACTTCCATCCAGGGAAAACACTATTGACAAGTTTAGCATTTTCTACGGCACCGCTTGTGTAACGTGGATTTGAACCATAAAGTGACATTGAAATAACTCTATTCTCTTCCATTGATTCATTAACAACTTTGGTACTGTTTCTTTCTTTATCTGTCAAGTTGTCAACATACATATCCGTTACTACTTCTGTTTCAGTTTTGATCCAAGCCTCATCATCTTCCCTATGTGTATCTGGAATTTGTCCATCAATGTCTTGTATTCTTCTGTTGATATCCTCTGTGTCCCCATCTTCATGTATTCCTGGAATGATGAAACCATTACGGTTGTAAAATGCCCCTGCTATTGCTTATTCTTTAACTCCAATTGCTTTGTTATTTCAATTTAATTACATACACAACAGATTAAATTTACGAAATTGAGTACTGCTGTAATCTGTTTTGTAAACTTTCGTAAGGATATCTGTGCTGAATTTATGGATGGGTAACCTTTCAGTGGAAGTGACCATACAAGGAAATCGAGCATGCCCGTTATCCTAAATAGGAGTACCCCGTGGCTCCGAAATGATTGTGCGCTGGTGACAGAAGTGATTGTTATGGTTACCAGCAAAAAATAAAAAAATGGTTTTAATAAATTCAATACAGTTATTCATGCAACTTCGAAAAAAGCACAGTGCAGCAAAGTAAAATGCAATAAATAATTTTAGTTTGCATTATCTATATATTTATTCAAAATATGGAATAAAACATACGCACGTTGAAAGTAAATAGTTGTCAATACTTTATGTAATCATAACTTTTCCCTAAATACACCATTCGGATCGTAAAAATTGTGTTCATTTTGGAGACCTTTTTGTAACAGAAGAACTCTAACGCATCGAATTCCAAGAAATGTATGCGTTACGCTTGTTTATTACTTATTGTTAATTTTTCGGTGTTAAGTAATAAACAAAAATAATGCAACAAAAATAATGCAACAACATGGCACTGCCGTTACTGTATATAAATATTCAAAAACCTCAAATAAACTTAAGGAATTGACATGATGCTGTACCCCGGGCACGTTGCCTCTGAATAAAAAATTAAGGGAATTAGCTACCAGCAAACGGTGGCTAAAGTAGGTCCGCGTTATGTAGATGAATATTGTATTCATTAATGAGTTACAAAACTAACCTAGACAGAAGAGCAAGATGGCAGTCGTGAGTACGAGAACTAAACATTTGTCCTTGCACATTGTTCGAGATAAGATATTCACTTGCAATGATTTCAGTTCTTTCGCATTCGGCACACTTCACACAGTTTGGCAAATCCACTCCAGACTAAAACCAGGAAAACAGAAAAACTGCACTGAGATTATCTCTCGACAGAGTCGTATGATGTCTGATTGCGCTGAGACTTTCAGATTTTACAGACTTTCAAATATTTTGAAGAAACATTTGCACCATGTGTAGTTTCCCTTCACAGCGTTTACTTTTGGATTAATGAAACTACGTTATTGTCCAATATGAATTCCAGAGCATTTTCATAAGCCTAAAAAACACCAATACTCAACATGTAACGCATCCAATTGCAAGATATTTATGTCTTAAGGCATGGGGGTAAACTGCGGGTGTTAGGTAATAAAGCAACATGACGCAAAATGCGACCTTAGTTAGGGATGTGATACGGAAATCAATACTTCCTCAAAACGCTTACATAACATAATAGAATGTAATTTTTTGCCAAGGCAAAAATTTCGAATTTCATTTCATATTTTCCTTTCAGCAACTGCACAGCTGAATGCAAATATGTCCGTGTATACAATCTTTAACTTCTTTTGATCCGAATCTATGCAAGGAATTGTCCTGTTTTGTTTATATTTCCATGATGTTTGCAGATTGAAAGTTTGATGTAAATTTCTCTCCTTTGGCCCGTGTTAAAAGTAGTCACTGTTAACTTATTGCTTCCTAGTGAGGCACTGTTTACTTTCATATCACACCTGTATTAATACAACTACGAAAATATCTACATTGCCGCATCGGTTAAGTTTATGAAAACACGCTGTTAATGTCGTAAATTTTCGTTATGAATTTCTTCAACTGATAAGCCACATCTGTTCTTGAACTTTCACGTTTTATAACAGTTGCGACCATATCAGTTGACCCTATCTGGAAAAATTAATTTTACTTCAAAACATCTACCGAGGTAAGTAATCGAATGAAGTAAGCAATTGAATTCATACACACAAAACTCATAGTCTTCTAAATTGCCTTTACAGTCAAAATCCATACATACAATGCTGTGTGACTGCGTCATTTTGTAATATAATACTCAGAAAATTATGCATTACCCAAGTACATAAATTCAACATTTATGCCACTTTTTTGACAAAATGTAATGTAAATTTACAAATGTGTTGTAAGTAAATCAAATCAGCAAATACCCTCTGGCCATATTCATTATTGATAACTGATTTAATAAGCAACATTTTTATGGGAAAAGATATATTATCATAAGAAGATGCTCAATAGGCCTATTCGCAAATCAAAGGAATTGGTAGTAGTTTGCAGTTGCAACTGGTTGATTCTAGTGCACTGTGGGTAATATTTGTCCAAGCAGGCTAAATTTTGTCCAGAGTGTGACCCTTTAATGACTTTTTTGTGTAAAAAGTACTCTTTGTCTTTCATTGAGACAAGTGTAATTAAAGTGTAATTAAACAGGTTTGCCATTGACTTAGGGCAGAAAGTACCCAGCATGCACTGTTTCAACCCATTGCAATCGCCACCTTTTGCCAATAATAATTGAATCCTTGTGCAAATTATTTATGCTTTTCGTATTCATTTCACCTGTTTAAGCGAATTAGACAAGTTAGGAAGATTATACACATGAAACTAATTTGCACTTTGTTAGAGGATTGACTTAGGTCAACAACTGCCAAATTGTAATTATCTCTTTGATTGAATAATCTCTCACTTGGCATAAACACCTGTGTAAACATAACTGCCACTTATTGTTATCACCTTAACTTTTATTGGCTGTTGTGTGTCAATTGTATCTCTATGTCAATTCACCCAATATGCCACTTGTAAATAATCACTTGTAGTTTAGACACAGACCAGTCAACATGTGCAAATCAATCCAGATATCAATAAAATGTAAATACAAGTCAAACAACGAAGTTACTCATTCTTACCAAGAGTAATACTTTAACACACTTATTTTAACTAGAACCCTTTGTAAACTGAAATTAACAGCTAATAACTTTTATCAAGACTATGACTCTTTTGTGATAGCGTGCAGATTGTCAAAATGAAACGATACTGTTGCATAAATGCGAAAGTCAGGTGGGAACAAATAATGTGTGCAGTTTATTCAAGGTTTTTCCTATTTTGATCTCCAGTAAATATTCCTAATCTACCAAATTCACCGAATCTTCCAGACACAAGAACTATCTCATTTTAAAACTGATTTTCATCATAAACCGTTTTCAGTTTTCAAATGTCATAAAATTTTGGACAGGATGAAATTTAGTCCACATACCAAAGACCAATTCTTTCTCACACCAATGACTGATTTTGGTAGAAAGACTGAATTTTGGCTTTGTTACATTTTACAAAAGAGATTACATTTACATCAGATTTTATTGAAGCCACATAATTTGACAGGGCGTCTCTGTTGTCAGTAGAGTTCCGCACTGAAATATTTTTCGTCTCAATAGCCAAGCGTAAAGTTCAATTGTTAATTTGTGTGCCTTCAACATCTATAGACTACAGACTTTGCAACCACCGAGAGAATTGGATGGAAAACTTGAAATAAGAGTGGAAAAATACAGAAATGTGTGGATGTTAAAAAAAATGGCTGCCTTCAATGAGGTCAGGCATATACACCTATAGTGCCATCTTCTGCATGTGGAAGGAGTGAAATGTCAAATTTACCATGTGCGTATACATGTAAGTATTCGTCCATTTTTCTTTTTTCAAGTCAATGCATGGTGTCTTTATTGCTGTCATTGTCCACAGTTGCACAGACAGTTGCAAACATGATAGTTGTTGTCAGTTCAGTTGAATGAATGGTAACGTATTTGGATTGGCTGCTATTCTTCAATATATTGCCTTTCTTCAACTATTCAAATGTCTGTCTGCATATGTATGAAGATACATACTTTAATTATAATCGTTCTCTACCTTCAGGTTGAATTATGCCGAGGGAATATAGCAGCCGTGACTACTACCCAGAAGGGAGGTCACATCGTGAAACTGGTAATTCTAGGGATTACGACTATGAATCTGGAGGAGGTGGTGGTGCTCGAAGAGGGGATGTTGACCCCGAGTTTGATGCCAGAAACTATCGTCTCTTGAAGGCTAAACAAGAGAGAGCCCTGGAGAGACAGAGGCTAGCCAAAGAACAACAGAGGCAAGGTGGTGGGGCAGCTGTTGCTGATAAAGAACAATTGGATTACGATGAATATCAAATGATGAAGGATCAGCAACGTCGGAAACACAGAAAGAAAAAGAAAAAACGCAGAGGACCTGAAACGGATGATAAAAGAACCAGTAGAAAATCTAACAAAGTATTAGTGGAATATGATGACGTTAGTTCGGGCTCTGAAGTGTATTCAGATTCCCCTTCAAGTGGTACTCAAAGTCTTTCACATCATTCCCACCACACACACTCTTCCTCGCACAGGACTTCTGGACGTAGCCGTGTGTCGCCCCCACGGGATAAAAGGCGCAGGGCACCATCACCTGGAAGTGCCATTCAAGAATATAAGAAAGAGATAATGTCACGGAGTCATAGCAGTTCTCCTGCACATGTTTCCAGGGACAGGTCACCGTCTTCGAGGAGTAGTACGAAATCTAGTAGAAAGTCACATAGAGTGCCTGCAGATTCCGGATCACCACCCAAGGGATCTGTGCCAAAAGCGTATGCGGAGCCACCCAAGGCTTACAGGACGGGAGGGGAGAGTTCACCCAGTTCTCGGATGAGGCATCGTTTGCCACATTCGCGATCACCTAGTCCACACGCAAAGAAATATTCTTCACCCGTTAGTCCACACAGGTGAGTTTCAAGATTTATTGGATGACAACTTGCAAAGTGTTCACCCACAGTCTACTATGGATATTTCCAACCGGTGGAAGTTGTTTACTAGCACACAACTGGCTACACCCATTTCGTCGTCTGAAGCCTTAGAAATTTCCAGCTACTGGTCGTTAGTCATTAACAGTTTATGTAATATTAAACTAAAATGGTTGAAAACGTCATCTTTATCTCAAAAGACAAATTTTGGGCACACTTAAATGCGGAAGTTTGCTCTCTGTTTAATGAGGGACCAACTTGGAAATGTGTGCTACAGAAACGGCCCTCTGGTTTCGATCAGCATGCTTGTCGCCGCGGATTGTTAAACTAAGAGGGATACACTTGTTTCTAGTTGTGCAATAAATGTGCAAATTTTCCTTAAACTATTTAACACTTATTTGATAGTAGTTTTTGTAAAACAGGTCAGTGTTACCTCTGCTGCTTGATCAAAATTAAAATGGCTAAAATGTCACGATTTTTTTTCAGAAAACTGTGAAATACATGCACGTGTTTTATAGAAATTTTATCTTTCTGCATTGTAGACCAAAGCACAGATCGTTACGGAGGTCCCCCAGCAGGAGTCCTAGTTACGAGAGGGGAAGAATAAAGCAGTCGAGATCACGAAGTCCACGCGATCGAGTTAAGCACAGATCTAGGTCACCGTATTCAAACCGAAACCGATCTCAGTCGCCGTCTGCAAAGTCTTCCTCATCCTACCGGAAGGGCGGTTCTAAGTACAGCAGTATTAGCCATTCCTTGAAGTTCCACACGTCGATGGCCTCCGAGTTGATGAAGCTTCGTAATGCACGTCAAAGGGCGCAGCAGCGTGAAGCACAACGTGGTGATGAAAGATCATCACCCAAGCCTTCATCCAAATCTGTGATAAACACTCCTGATGTGATAGCCGTTTCTGACGGTACCCCATCTCCGACGCCAAATTACAGAGGACCAGTGGAACAAGGCAGTCTGCCAAATAGCGACCCACATCCTAATGGTGAACATAGCCAAGGTGAAAATGTAATGCCAGATGCACAGTATGGCCCTCGAACCCCTCCAAGATATGACTCTAGAGATAGACCTGATGGAGCAGCAGTACTTCCCAGAGAGCCACCACCTGGAGATCCATTTGGACACAGCCAGCCTCCACCCCCACCCAGTGATGCCCCACCGTATAGGGCAGGTGATGTGGCCCCACCACTTCCTCAGACAAAACGTGCTTCCCTCGCCCAACTACCCTTGCCTCCGATTGGATCTGACCAGGATAGTGATATGGATATCGATAACAGTCCAGAGGACGGGTGAGTTTTTAACTTTACCTTCCCAGTGAATTTAAAACGTTGCTGTCAACGGTGTAGTTGCTGCAACTAAGTGTGAATTAGCGATTACTTTTCTATGATCTTTAAAGTTGTGTTCCCGAAGTAAAATGAACTACTTAAACGCGGAACAGTTGGCAAAGTTTCATACCGTATTCGTCTGTTTACTGGCACATACACGATCGACCAATTTTTTTTTAGGTGTTCCTCATTTAAGTCACTCCTCTTGCCAAGTCATTAGCATTTGTTCAGGCCAGTGGCAAATAATGTTACTATGGCATCCAATTAATTTATCACTTTGCAGCAAGATGACAGCCTGCAGTCGCTAAGAATTTCTTACTTTTCAATGTAGAGTCATTGTAATAAATCAATTATAACCATTAGCATGTGTTAGTCTGTAGATTGAACGAAGTTACCATTTCAAAATTGTTTGTAAATGCATCCAAAAACAATTAGGATATGCACCAGTAAACAGACAAATACGATATTTAAATTTTGAATAAATTTAACAGCATTTATTTTAAAGCCAACGTTTATGAAAATCCTATGTGTTTGCTGAATTTACTATTGACCCCTTCATAAATTTTGCTGATTTTGGAAACCGTATGTCTAATTTTATGCTATGTGATATATTTTCCTAGACCTCCGCCACTACCACCACCAACACATGAAGAGCATGAGCCAGGGCGCAGACTGAGGCTTTGTGAACTACCTATGCCACCAATGATGGATGTAGAACCGGAGTCTAGTTACACACCAGAAAGCGAATCCAGAAGACCTCCTCATGTGGACTGTGGAAATCATCTGGCACGATCTCCAGGTCTGAACCAGGAGGGACCAGCTCGATTCCAAAAGTATGTTATTCTGCAAACTGTTCGAATTTGTCATGGGAGTTCACTCTTTTTCAAACTGCCTTCGGTAATTTTAATGACGTGCAAGACACCTTTTTAGTTTTACTTCCTTGGCAGTTGAAGCAAAAGAGTGATCTTGCGGGATTAATATCTAATTGATAAAACAGTACATTTTGCCACAGAGGCCATGACGGTAATGTAAATGTTACTGGTGAATATTTTTCTTCATTCTTTAAGTTACATTAGTATCTGCATGCTCATTTCTCTGACTACAACCTACATTAGTTACCTCATGTTGATTTATACAAAACTACGAATATCCGCCTTTAAAATGGCTGTGTTCGTGAAAAAAATATTAAATTTAGCATTTTCAGTAGGAATAATCGCGTTTGTGATTGGGTCTTACCTTCCATTGGCGGATCTAGGGGGGGCGCCGCCGGCGCGCGCCCCCCCCAACGGCCCAAATTTTCTTCATTTTCATGCA
>JBCAUI010007670.1:0-10117 GCA_038406195.1 Haplosyllis anthogorgicola
TCACTTTCACATAACTTTCTACCAACCCACCAGAAACTAAGACAAACGAAATATGTATACTCATCCAGAAACTGCACCATATGAAATTTGAACATTAGATTAGGAATTTACCAATCTAATGTACCTACTACATATGTGAACAGTAGATATACACAAATGCCCCCCTCAATCTCCATTTATAATTGGGGGCGATAGACCCATTTGGCGGGAACGACAATATATCTAGTGTCCATTGTGACTGCGTAGCTATTTCAGTTTGAATCTGAAAAAAAATACATTGACATCAAGTGTGCATCATGTCCTGTTCTAGTTATGCTATGTCCAATTCAAATAAATAAAGACAGAACAAATATTGGCAATTGTTTTTCGGGCCACCCAGCATTAAATAGCTATTATCGTCGCCAGTTGGTTGGAACAAGTGTTGTACTAGTGACAGACATAAACATGATGTAGCGTTGTTGACGGAGAAGAAATGATTTAGCGCCACGTTATAAAACGTACTCCGCTTGTACAGTTGTAGACCATTATAAAGAAAAGCAATAGCCGTTGCAAAATTGCATTACCATTGTGTCCATATCGACCACAGAAAGTTAATGGCACAACGCTGTATATGAAGGTCCTGACACACAGCTCATAAGTCGTGTGGTTTCTTGTTTTTGCAAACAGCTGCCACACACTTCTGCTGACTGGAATATTTTGGGTTTGCCACTTCTTTTTGCATCACCACCACCGCACATTCACAGACCTCACTGTGTTTCCTACCAGGATTCAACCAGGACATAAACGTCTTCAGGAGCTACATATTTCTGCCCTGATATTTTGAGTTTTAGTTGTTGTAAACAGCTCATGAGTACTCAATACTCATCAAGTTGTAGGAAGTGGTACAGACAAGCAGTGGCTTGTTAAGCATCAGCACGTACAATTTTTACATTTAAGGGATTTATCCGTAATCTACACTCGCGCTTTACCGAAAACGTTTGAACTGGCTAAATTTTTATTATTTCGAGAACAATACATATTGGATACCGGTAATACACGATTCGGTGGTCAATAAACACTACATCTGTACAGTGCCTCAGGGAGATAGTTATATCATTGGTACGGAAGCTGCATACAACTTACCTAATCTACTGAGATATCATTCATATTGGTCTTATTGTTTGACTTGAGAAAGTAGCCACTTTTACAGTTGTGGCGTTCACAATTTGTCTGGTCAGGACCTCAGAGACTTTAGAATATTCATACTGAAACAAGGAGTTGGTATTTCTTACAGAGGATAACAACAATTTAAGCAGAAGTGTTTTGTAACATAGATCGACCATGATAATAGAAAAATTAGAAGGTAAGAATCGCTTTAAATGTTATAATACACTTTACCATTGAAACGCATTAGGAAATCTTTTAAAAGCATTAAACACCCTGTTGATGCAAGTTGTGCTGGAAACATCGAAGAAAAATCTACATGATACAAGAGGAACGTTCTGACAGACACGAGATATGCGGAATGGGTGGGAAACTATGAGATGAGCAGAGATGATCGTAACAAAAACTCAGGGAACTAAAGATGTGTTACATTCCAGAGATCTCGAAATGTTAGTGTAGATTTAGAAATAAACATTCTAATTCAGTGAACAAAGATAACTAAGAGTGTATTGTTAATGAGAATAAAGGTTTTAAATAAATGGTATAGGGTGAATCATCCATCTCAAGGGCTTTACCCCCAAACGGTAGTCGGAGATCTTTTATGGGAACCATCCGGGTCTGATTTCGAGCATGTTCTTTTGGAAACGTGACAAATATGAATCAAATGTCAAGTGTCAATTCTTTAATAAAAAATCCTAAAACCTAGTTTTATTATTGTAGAAAATTAGTCAGATTTCCTGTTATTTGCCAAAAGTTGCAGCTTGTTGTGACTTGATCTGAGCTATTGTGGCCAGTGGTTACTGAACAGCATGTTGTCCATTATGAGATAATGTTTTGGTCAGACTGATCCAAACATCCTGCCGTTGCCAGCTGTTGAATCCAGTGTAGTTGGTGCTTCAGGCAAAATCACTCCACTGTAGGATTAGTTAAACGTTAGTAGCTTCTGGTCAATACTTATTCACGCAGGATGAGGCATTGTTGTATGTACCGGATGGAACAACTCGCACCTCTCCGTTTTCACAGCAAATGTCATCACGTTCATTGAAGAAGTACATACGTTAGTGGGAAGCTGAAAAAAAATGCAAGAATAGACGGTCATGCTGACTGAAGTTCAAATTTATTTTATAGGGTTTGCTCCCATTTTAAATATAAATAGTTGAGCGTTTATTTGTGTTCGCATATTACTTGGAATTCTCAAAGAACAGGATAACGTAAAGTTAGTGACTGTGGGACGTTACAAAAGGTTGCCATTCTTCCTCGCCACACAATTGATTAACCAAAATGTTCGTTAGATGGAAAGAAGTGGCGTTGATGGAGAGAAAGTTAAAATTAACGTTGAAAGGAATTCAGAGGAGGCTCCAATATTTTATTGTTCCACAGGACAAAACTTGCATTAAAAGTAAGTATTTGGTTTTCACTGCATTCGGGTATTCAGTCGGTAATTTGGATGAATCGTCCAAATGTCTCACTGAATCAAAGTGTAGTCACTTGCGAAGAGTACAAAGAGTGAGTTGCTGATGATAAATAGCAAATTTGAAATCAGATACCTGTAATAATTAAAAGGCTTATTATATGAAAGAACTTACTGTGGGATCGTGTTATTTGCACGCACGACGAGCAACCGGCTGTGAGTTTGTTTCCCGCGGAGGTGCCTCGTCGAAACAATGATGATGATGCTGGGTGGAGAACTTGTGTTACAGTAGCTCCAGAACATGTGTCATTGTTTGTTTACACAAATCACAGTAGCATCATCATATACCACTGTGTTACAGTGATAGACTGCTACCTGACCAATGAAGATCTTTGCTGCTTAGGTACACAAAAAACCTAAGATAGACAAATTGATAATTTGAGACTTTTTGGAGAGGATCTAGGGTGATGTTTAGGGACGAATGTTCGGTTTATAATCAAAATCCCAGCAGGATGTTGGTGTCGAAAGTCACATGTCAGCCGTTGTTTACCTTTCCTTGATCTAAGCGTCAGTAAACCCAGCGTCCAGATGTGTAATAGATGATCCAAATCAGCATCGGATCTAGGAATTGGTTTGGGGGGGGGGCAAACATGGCCGCCAAACATGTTTTAACAGGCCAAGGGCGGGACCCAAAATGGCGGCCAAACATTGTTTAACAGGGGCTTGGAAGGGGGGCCAAGGCCCCTTAAGCACCCCCCTAGATCCGCAGCTGCAAATTGATTGGGGAAGATTTCCATTTGTTCCGGTTTGCTGAAGACCTTTCCTTTAAAAGTTATTTTGGTGCCATTTTACAATAGATTTTACTTCCAAGGGAGATAAATGGTGGGATTTGAACACATTTCAGTATTGCTCTAACCCAGTGACAATCAATTTAAATAATACAAAATAGATTCCTCCACTGGAACGGTGCTTGAGAAAGCGAAGGGAATCTGAAAGTTCAGGTGCTTTAAATCGGAGTCTGATCAAAAGCTCACCGAGTGTATTTATAAAACTGCCATGTGGCATGAAGCTAGTCTAGTGCACGCAGTAAAGAAAAATTTTTCCACCATCGGTTGTTAAAATGCACCAGATTTCATAAATATAGCCCCCGTGGCTTTGTGAAGCAGAAGTAAATGTTTGGACTTTCTGATACGAATAATGTGAAGAAATTATACCCACGCCATAAAAGACCCAAGGGTGAACTGAAGTTCTGTGACATTTTACTTCCAACTCTCGTCTGTTAAAGAATTAAAGATGAATTTAACAATTTGACCTTCTCTTTTAATATGTCATGTAGATTTCGGTACAATACGATGGGATGTGACTTGAGACATGAAAAGGAAACTTTTTAACTCAAACAGTGGGGATTAGGTAGATTGGTAAAATTCTACTGTTGTATCTAAAGAATGCGATACTTGCATTTGTATTTAGAAGGGGAATAATTGCCGGTGTTTTTTCTCTGTCATTGATAACAAAGTGATAGGTAGAGTCAATGTTATTGTAGTAATGTCTAAGGAGCAAATAGGTGAAATTGATAAGTTTTATCTCCTGATTTGCGAACTCTCAATCGCTTCTTGTCTGGATCGAGAGAAAATCACTCCAGTAATTACGGTAAAAAGAGAAATAACAGACAATACCAATTCCAGAGATTTGGCCTTTGGAAACGTCAGAAGAAAATAATTTTGACACATTATTGCTGGTTTAGTTCGAATAATAATGCCAGGTGTGGTGAAATTGTGAAGGAGGTTTATCCAAACCTCTTCGTGGAGAATGTTTTTGAGTCCTTCCCCAAGGTAGATTGAGGTACATTACTGATAGCCGATCCTTTCGTGCTTTTTTACTCGGGTGCCACTTCAAGAAAGATTTCATACTCTTGTTCACTTAAATAATATGATCGAAAACGAAATGAGAGCACAACTTCACAAGCTTGGGTAAATTGCTTAGCTGTGGGATTTTTTTTTCACCCCACGCTCGAGCGACCAAGATTTTTGAGGCTTCGTAACACAAGATACAGCATCTCAGTGAGATTGACGGCATACTTGTATTGCATTATGTACTGATCTCAACAAGCAAGCAAACATATAAGCTTGGCTTTAGCGTGGCTTTACCTGAAAGAAGATTGTGTTTGATGGACAACAAATTTTTGCAAACAAGTTGTTTACAGGGTAGCATACAGTGTTACGGCTGGTCGGGGGATATACCTGTGGAAATGTTACCTCTGATTAACTTTGCTCACTGGAAGTCCATCTGTATTTATATTTGTTAACTGCTGAGTAGTCTGACACACTGCAAGTTTTTCTAGATTGATATGTCATCATGCTTTATGCATTCGTACCTTGCTGGAGAGAAATGAAGGAAAAGTGTGCTACATGAAGTGAAGCAAAGCAAGCAGTGAGACTGTATATATTATGCGTCCGACCTTCTCGTAGGAAGGATAATCAATATTGGTTTAAGTACTTATTATAATTGGATATGGTTAATTGATGCTGGACGAGTCAAGTTAACGATTCATCAATCATGGTGTTGGATAAATTCATTGGAAAATATTTGTTGCCAAATGAGCAGACCTCAAAATTGAGATTGACCAGCGCGAAAACTGAGGCAGCTGTGACTAAACCCGATATGGAAGTCCTGCAAGTAAGACAGAATGTGAAGGCGCTGGGATATGATACCAAGGTGGGGAAGAAACTTTCTTTGGTCAGAGATGGAATTATAAAAGGAATAATAACTGGTCTGTTTGATTCCAAAGAAGTCACCTGTAGCTGTTCCTGTCATACGATATCACCAAAACTTGGTGAGTTTGTCTTTACCATGTTACCTTTCGTTTGAAAGTCACCATCATATTCCCACGTTGACAGTTTTACGGATGGTATACCTGCAGTGAAAATATCCAGAACTATTTGCTCATACATATTCATGACAAGAGCCATTCAAGCATTAAAAGAAAACTGAAACGTGTAAAACTAAAGGGAATGTTACCCATATTCAAATACGTTTGTTTACAAATAATAAACTCGTATTTGTAAAATGCATTGTATTTTACTTGTCCTAATGCAATGTAATATTGTATCTTTCAAGAAGATGCATATTCGAGGTTACAACTGTGAAGTATGTTTGGCATTACCGCTTGCTGGTAACCTTCTGTGCCTGTTGAGATGATTCAACTGCAGGAAATCTTGATCCAAGCAGGCTCGCTTTGTTTTATACCCTTCTTCATATCCTTTGAGCAAAATAAAATGAATTCTGGAACCAAAAATTAATTAAAAGATATGAAACGATGTAGCATACCAACAAAACTAATTTGTTTCGCATAGTGAAAGCGTTTTCAGATGTTGGCATTGCCTGAATTAAATAAATCTTTGACAAGGGGTAGATGAGTGGCCACTTCTTGGTGACAAAAGTCAGCCGATAGCGATATCAATAGATCGTTGAAGGCATTCATACAGAATGTTAACATTATCTAGTCTCGTTTAGAATTAAAATGTACCATAACTGTTTAAAGTTTCGGAAGCTTACACCATTGAGTCTAGAAATCGTCAGCGTTGCACACCCCATGTGCTGATATTGTAACGCCCTGAGCATCGTTTAGGGCAATTTATTTTTTAAGAATTTCTTAAGAATTCACAAGTTCAATTATGCTTCTTAACAGCAAGGCTTCGTCATAGATCAGTACATTTTAAGGCCACTTGCATGTAACTCGATGATGATTTGTTTGAAATGATGTAAAGCAAAACTTCATCTCAAATTGAGTTAAAACCACATTGGCTGCATCCCTGATGCTGAAATGATTCATAAGATAGTTTCATGGTTAATCCCAAGCAGAAGTAAGGTAATAAATATCTGTGGCGTAATCCATCATCTCAGAAGAAACTGATTCATTGAATGCCAAGACCGTACAGCTATTATGTCATGAACTTAAGTAGCATTTTGCTGACAAGAAATCAAGTTAACCGCATATTCGATAGAAAACAGCCGAACTCATCTTTTATTAAATATGATCTTTCACTTCATGTCAGTCTTGGTTATCAGTTTGTCGAGGTGATTGCAATTTTGCATTTAGTATGCGATGGGAATCTTTCATATTTGTGGTAAAAGGTTTGTTGTTGGTTGGGTACTCTAAAAAATTCCTTTTAAAATTGTATAATATTTATTTTTTCTGATTACCAACTGTCATTTATTTCAGAAGTCTTTTATTAAAAAAAATTGTGATATTAATATCATTAAAACAAGCCATTTCTTATTTTCAGATCAAAACCGTAACAAAACAACGAAGCCAGGAACTAAACAGCCTGCTACCAAGAAGTCCAACCAGCCTGATGTCGTGTCCAATTCTCTCACCAAGGCCAGTGCCGCCGCAGAGATATCCAGACTCGAGGCTCTGTGCGAAACCAGGACCAAGGAACTCAACTATACCAGAATGCAGCTCAAAGCTGGACTCAGTGCCTTCGATGGCATGGCAGTGTTGGTCCGATATCTAACTGAACAGGTCAGTTTTAAATCGAGTGATTTAAATAAATAAATAAATAGGTAACAGAAGACCTGTTGGTAGTATTTTGTGTCTTTGTAATTATTCCAACTAATTTCTTTATCGTTAGAAACGTGTTAACGTGTGCAAAAAACCCAGTGTTTGATCTTTCTGTAATTGGGAAAGCCTTGAACTCTTTTCGATTGACTTACTGTTATAGTAGACAGGGTTATTATTATCTGACCAGTTTCTGCGATATCCATGAATATCAACTTTACGAGGGCATGGCCGATAAAATGTAAGAGCAGCATGGCTTGGATCAAAATTAAGCGATCTATTCCAACAGGAAGAAAGTTGAGTAACGTGTTTGATGTTAAGAGTGTTAAGCCGTAACCACCTGGTAATAAGTTACTGTAAATGACTCAACCATGTGTAAATCTGTGAGTCTGTAGATATCAGACTCAAACATGGAGTGTACCTTGATTGTATTAGCAAACCCTTAGGCTGTACTCGCTCCAAATTATTTGCACATTCCGGTTGAATATCAGAAACTAGCAATTCTGAACAAAGCACTTGAATCATTCGCATGTCGAACTAATTCTCCTGAACTATTCGCTATCCAGGCTTTACATTGCAAAAGTTTACAATTCACCCAATTTTCTTCTCGTCAACGTAAATGTAAAAACGTAGAAAGCCTACTTGTGCATGATATATCAACATTGAACTTAATAAATACTCCAAATGAACTGCAGAAAACAGAGACAGATGTTGCCCAACAGATTGGTGCACACCTGATATTTTTGTCTGAAACAGAACTGACACGGGAACTATGAGTAAGAGGGCTAATAGAAGCTGACGAAAGATTCATTTTATTTCAAGATCTTCAGGCGAAATGTTTACATAGGTGATGGATGTGCATGACTCATGTTAAGTCATGTTAATGACTTATTTTTCTGCTAATTGTGAGATCGAAGGATTTTTGACTCATATCAAGATTTTAATGTCGTCTTTATTTTTCAGTTGGATGCATTTTCTTGTCCACAAGCCAAAGCTGATCTGGAAGAAGTTCGACAACAGCTCGCCAAGGGGCACGCACAAATTGGTGGGTCCTTACAATGTTACTTAGTAATTCTTGGTTTTCAGAATCTTTTTTTCATCCTGAAGTTAAACCGATATAATATGCGGGGAACTATTTTCTGCTTCATGTATGGTATACTGTAATTGGTATGAACACGTTTCCCTATCGGGTTGTAAAATCTATGTTGTACACTGTACTACAGTATGTATTTACAAAAAGAAATATTTGTTTCAACCATATGTTAAATTATAGCCGAGTTACAAGAAGAGAAGAGCAATTTAGAGGAAGAAGTATCAAATCTAAAGAAACAACATGAAGAAGCTGTGCAAAAACTGGAGGAAGAGAAACAACAGGAATTAAAAACGTTACAAGAAACATTAAACAAGGAGAAAGAAGATGAGTTCAATAAAAGTAAGTTCATTGGTTGTACTTCTAAGTAGATCTGACCAGTTGGATGTGCAAGTACAGATGAAGAGGACAATTTGTCAGTGACATAACAATAACACAAGTATTACCATTTTTTATCATTTCAGTTCACGAAAAGCACAGCAACGAACTGCATACGTTGAAGGCTTTCAACGAGCGAAACGTAAGTGTTTTGATTACGTGAAAACAGGGACTTGCTATGAACTGTTATTTAACTTTTCATCGAAAGTAAATCAAATTATTGTAAATACCAATAAGTTAAAAACACGTCATAATCCATATTTTATTCACATTCAGCTGAAAGATCTGAAGCGAGAACATGAGACAATTTTAGAAGAAAAAGAAGAACAACACAGAAGTGAAATACAACAACACATGAAAGATCACGAGAAAAGAGTGGCGGGTATGTAGATTATGAACAGTCATTCCGAAAGTGAAGTTTAGTTTGAGTTTAGTTGTGTAGTCAACATCAGTTAAAGTTGAACTTGGTAAAAGGAATCAATAAAATGTGCAACATTTGTCTAGTTTAGATGGGTAGTTTCAATTTACATATTTCAATGATAAACTTTCAAGACCACTTAAATTCATCCTGAACAAGTAGTGTATGCATGTACTTTATTAAGAAAGCCGGTATTCTGTATGTTCGATGAAGCGAGTTCAATTGTAATACGGAAACTAATATTTTGATATCGATGAAAAGCATTCGCGCCCACAGGGCATCAATTTACATGCATGGAGCCATTGAAGATCTTTTTCACTTTAAAAGTTTCTTCCAGGTAACACAAAGTGCTTAACAAAATATGTGTTATTCTCTGAAAGCTTTAGTATGGGACCGGAGGAGGTAACCTGTCCATTTCAGTAGCAAATAAATGTTGCTTTAAGGATCACAATGCATTAAATACCTTACAGGCCTAATCGATCAATAACATTGGCAGGACTTTCTAAAGTTTTGAACGGGAGAACGGTAGTTTCTTATCAGATCCAGTCTCGAAATGTTCTCTCTATATATTTTGTGATAAGTAAATTGTAAAGACGAGAACTCATATCAGTACACTCATATCTGGATTAGCTATTTTTATCTTGGAACATTGCATTCTTCGCAGACAAATGTTTATGATAAAAACTCTTCAAATGTAGAGTCGCAAATATACACTCTTGAAAAATAGGGTCGCGTCCTATGAATGAACGTGTATGTGGTAATTATAAATACACGTATGTCCAGTGCAGTAAGATCGCTCATATTTTGCCTTGCGCATAAATATTTTAAGTATTAAGTACATTTTATCAAAGTCTTTTGGATATCCATTTTTCTGTGTAAAAGGATATTGTATTGAAAGATAAATATGTGGCAGATATATACCGTGTATTGCCTAATTAACGCACATGCACGTAAGAGTTATTTTTGTACATGTGCGTTATTTAAGAACCTCTGCTGCCAACTCCCAGACAGCTTGTTTTTGAGACAGCAAACAGAAATTTACTTAATGACACCTAATATTCATGATTTTATAAGTCTGTGTTTATGAAACAAGGGTATCTAACATCTCCAAAAATA
>JBCAUI010007681.1:0-22388 GCA_038406195.1 Haplosyllis anthogorgicola
TATATGTTTATTGTAGATGAAAATAAATATACATTGTAATTTTTCTTGTTTTCATATTCATTCAGTATGAATTTAAGCAAAAAAATATTTGCTAAATTTTAACAAAAAGATGCCAGGAAATGGAGGAGAATGGATATCTGACAACAAAATACCCCAGAGCTTCCGGGGCCCTAAGGCAGGCCCCAGACCCCATGCCAATAGTGGCTTGCTTCGTTCGCATGACCATGTGCTGCACGGTCGGCCTTTTTCCTGAATTTCCAAGTTTGGCCCCCCCAACCAAATCCTAGATCCGCTACTGTATTGACTCTTACGAAGAGGTAAAGAAAACATGACATATCTCGTCGTTTACGTTCCCGGGTGTCAAATTGATTGTACATACCTTGTTTTTAAATCCTTTCTAAAATATCACCGATAATAAGTCTCTTATCCAGAAAGCAGCTAAACGCCAGGTAAATGTGCACGAAACGTTAGTCTCAATGTGTTCGATATGCATTCTCTCGTCAAAATGAGTTAACCCATAGCATGCGCTTGGTTAGATGTATATTTATACACTAATCAATGGCAGCACAGATCCTATTTATGCTTACAAGTGTATTCACAGACGCGATCTGATCAATATATGCAGTACGTGCAAAAGCAATGGATTTCAAACATTCAAGACTTTTTGACAGACTTAACCAACCAGATATTAAATATTTAATTAAGTGTCTGAGGTGACTCTGTTGTTAACTTATAATTACATTTTGTCGAAGAATAATGAAGGTTTTTTGTATGTATAATTATCTGTCCATTACAAATAGAGGTGGCTGAATTAATTAAAACATTTATTCTTTCGGTGCAGCCAGTGTGGGGAATCGGTTCATGATTTATTCCCATTTTTAATTTTGAACGTATTTTTCACCTTGAAGTGAGTAACTTCCTGTGTATTCTAACCAGATCTATGCAGACCAGATTTTCACATGATTTTGTACCCTAGAATAAATCATAAAAAGTTAGCATAAATCCAGCGCTGATTTCCCCACTGGCATTGAGCCCAGTTAAATTCCCTGCCGTTTAGGTGAAAAAGCTCTCTTTCTGTCTTTTTAGTATCTATGTGTCCCTTGTCTCTCTCATAAACAGACAGTTCCCTGCTAAAGAGTTTTGTCTTGACAATTTCATAATGTGTGAACCTTGAAACAAATAATCACGCACAGAGACGTCTTTACTGCGGACATGATCCCCTGTTTATTAAGCCTCTGGTTGACAGAAATCGATTCTGTCGTTTATTAAAGAGAGTTAATTAGATGAACAGACCCATAGATTTTGTGCGGGTTGTCCTAATCACTCGCTACAAGCTTCTCGTCCTGTGTTCACAAGTTATTAATATCGGGAATTCTACCAAGAGTATGTTCTGATCAATAGATCAATCAATACAGATTACATGTGCAACGTTTCGAAATTAGTTCGAAAAACAAAATAGTCTGTGGCAATGAAATGTACACGAAGTCAACACGGTGCAATCTTGATGAATCTTCGAATTTTGGTTGGTGACGGTAACATTGCATTGCAATCTGGCAACTTTCTGTTTACGTACATTTAAAGTGTAAATTTTCTGGCATTCGTGCTTGGAAATTAAACCAGATGGCAGTTTTGCCCTTTTTTATTATTTTACACATATGATATACAGGGGAAAGTATTTATGAAGTATATTACAAGTAACATTATGTGCTACCAAGTTATTATTTTCCAGTTAAAAATAGAGAGAAAACATTTTAAACATTTTTAATATCAACAGTGTAAACTTGAATACATATTTATTTGTATCAAGTATTCATCAGTATTGTTCGTAATTAAACATTTCTATTCATATAAGTCCACGAGATAATCTGCCTTCGTTTACAAATTCCATTTATGGAAAACAACATGCTAATGTGGAAAGGGAAAATACTCCAATATTCCAATCATTTCAAATATCGCAATGACCGTTTCCCAAGTCCTAACATGAACTGATTTGCTTAAAACGGTTCTCCCAGACCAACACCACAAACATCAATTGCTACTTGACATATTATTTTGCATCGTTGCATCCCCAGACGGTCTCCACACACAGCTGAATAAAGTGACAAGCACTTACATAAAGAAAGAAACAGGCCAATGTAAAATTATTCCTTCCAAACGAATTTGTCTTGACCGCAGCAGCTTGCTTCGTAAAACCTCAAGATATTTTACAGCTTTATCAACTTTATCAACTCTTCTACAGTTATTCTAATTTTAAAACGATCACATCTTAATTCAAGTAATTAGCTGGTATAAAATTACACTGTAACCAGCAGTCAGCAAGTTCATGTCAATATTGAACTAATATTCTGTTTCAACCAATCACAAAAAATTACCGTTAACCTAGATATAATTACATGATAACTGGTAACTTTAAGGTGTAAAATTGAGACTGGCAATGATACGACTCTACTATCACCTGTATGTAATGCCTTATTGGTTTGGGGGGAAGTTTTTTGACGAGACCAAAAGCTTTCAAGTGCCTGTTTCAGACATCATGTAATAATGTTAACATGATCTTTACCGCCACCCTGCTTCAAACTGAGGAGATTATGCCTTTTTGTTCTATTTTATGACTTTTAATCAATGTTTATTCTGATATGACATTTGCCTCCAGGGTGTTACTCTTTTTTATTGTGTGTGTGTCACATCTTTATATCCGTTTAACATTCACTTTAACCTTGAATCTTGGAGGAGTTTTTTCTATCTAATCCACAAAACTAACTTTGAAGTTGAGAAATATCAAAAGCTTATTTCTGGCACACTGCTTTTCCTCGCGCAGGTATCATGTTCATCAATGATAGATAAAATTACCTTTAAATTCAGAAACCTTTAGAGGCAAACTTCCTTGACTAATATCTTCGAACACAGTTTTTCTATGCTCCACTCCATGACAAATATCAAAAGTTTCGTTGGTAATACAGATCAAAGTCTACATTACACATACAACTATTAAGATAATTATTCGAAAAAAAACACAAACGTTTGTATGGTTAAAACAGTTAACAATGCCGTAGTCATTTTTGTAGTCAATGATAACCAAGACTCCTGGTAATGGTCAACGTTAGCTGGTTCGCAGACATTCCTAAACTTCTTGTGAAGACATAAGAATTAAATGTCACTTACCATTCATTTTAATGACGGGTACCTAGAAGTTTTAGCTGCAATCATTGCGCTATGTGTCAAAACAGATGATTGTATTTAAATAAACAGATGTTTGTATTTAAGTTCCATGAATACGTACTGTGCAAATAAGCTACGTAAGGCTTTGACAATGTAGGTCATCAGTGTCCTGTGGCTTTATTACAGATATATACGCATAAATTATCACTACATCAAAAAATAATATGCGAGACAAAAAAACAAGTGTATTGCATACATAAAATATTGTTAATTGCAGCTCCACAAAGACTAATCAATGGCTGACTAAATAAGTCTTTCAGTCGAAGGCTAAAGTTAACGTAATCAATACTACCTAATTGATGACACTAAAGCTTCCCAAAACTATTTCTTCTTCTCCGCCCTTTTTCGTCAACAGTGTCTTCTTGAAATATCGAACTTAATTTTTGCAGTCAAGTTTAATCGGGATGACAATTTTCAGTAGTGTTATTTGTCTATTATCATGTCTCATTGTCCCTTCTCTGTGGCGAGATTATTATATTAGATACCTAAAGATATTGGAGTGTTGTTCCATGATATGAATGGTTAACTGTTCGGCCAAAATGTACAAGTCCGCTACTAAATTCCCTTGGGGATGGCATACGTACTCTCAACAGCGTTTAGGGCAGTCTGGTAAGGTGACCACATTAAGGATCGATATTCCACTGATGATTTTCTTTATCCCTAAAAATCCCTGAAGCAACAATTCAACCTAGTCTATCTCTAGCACTTAAGGGCAGGAGAGAGTTTCTTGTAAAATCCACTCCAGCATCACATTTGTCTACACTCACACAGGAAGACATTCTACTTAAATCTGGCTAACTGACCAGAAGGAAAGTGACCACAAGCTTCTGTAAGAGTAACCGTCCGCAATTTGTATGGTAAATGCTCCTCTAACCGTGGGTCTTAGTGAGTCTGTTTCACATTTTTAGATTCCTGGCTTTAACAACCACTGGGGTCAAATCTGCTCTAAAATTAAGATATTGTAGTTATTAAATCATTCACTCGTTTTTATGGCAGATAGAGTGATACGTCCATTTCAGTTTTATCATTTATATATTAACATTTTCTGTGAGGATGAAAATGCATGGTTTGTGTGAAAGTCGATAAACAAGAGTGTTTTAAAATTGATTAAACATCATTTGCATTGAAGAAATTAAGAACCGAACAATTGTGTAACGAAACAAAACTATCTCTGTTACCTTATTATAATTCAATCAACACTCTTGTTACAGCAGTGTTACACAAGGACTGTTTTTATTGATTTAGAGCTAAGTTATTTCTCCAAGGGGTAAAGTTGTGTCAAAAACCGTGTTGCAAAAACTTCTGTGTAATACAGGCTTTACGTGATCTACGCGCAGCTTTTGACAATCTGTCCTAAATCAATCAATTTACCTCAACAAACAATAATCCTTACAACATTTCCTGCTAAATAATGAGATCGTTTAAAATGATACTGAGTAATCACCGCTTACATCAATACAGGCATGTATTACTAGGCTTCTCGTCGTTGTCATCCTTTTCGTTCCAATTATATTTAAGCACAACTCCTTGGCTCAAGCCACAAGAGAAGCAAGTACGCCGCACAGAGCACTGAACTAATATTTTCCATTTCAAACACAGAGGATAAATACAGAGATTCAAGTAAAGAATCAATGTTAAAAACTTTTAATTGTACTAAATTTATGACTCATGTAGGTGTTCTCAAAATAATAAATGCAGTTTTCATTTTTGGTGTTATGTTTACAACGTTAATTTCATATGTACCTGATGCTTTTTTATCCCTTGCCGTTTAAGTTTTCAGTCTGTGCGTATCTGCGGCCATTCCCTTCTGGAAATTTATTTCTTCTGCAGGTAAGTTTAGTTACAGGCCAAGGTCTCACTCAATTAATAACAACATCATCAATGTGACAGAAACCCCAAGATGCCATTTCATCCCTTTTAAATGAAAGCCTCAAAACGAAGAAAACGTCTCAGTAAGAATCTTCTGTGTTAAACTTGTTCTTTGCTCTAATACATTAAGGTCTTTATAAGATAAACACAGGACTGTATCCTCACCAACGGCCCTTCCTTTTTAGACTTACATTAAGTTGCCTCGTTCATTGTTGCTTTACCGCTGAGACCACAAGATCTACAGGATGTTATCTTTCACAGTCGGATTAATGCTTTAAATCTAAAGAACGGCATCAACTCACGGATATGTTTATAGATGTTTCAGCATTAGAAGTTGTTATTTCTCATCAGAATGTAAATATTTTATACTAGTCGAGAAATTTCAGTATAAATTTAATTAAAAGTTAAAAGATGAGTGAGAAATATTAGACCTCTATGTTTGGGAGAATCTCTAAAACGACGATTTCGTATGATATCCTTAGACTGAACAACAATGAAGCAGGATTTTTTTAACTTAAAATCATATCCATTTATTAAAATCAACTGACTTTATTCACTTTTGATCGTCAAAACTGCCATGATGTTTTGCTCTACGGAGCAGTTATCTACCTTGGGAAATCTTGGGTCATTATCTTTAGTTTACGCCAAAGTTCCTCTGATTAATTGCTGAGTAGGATTTTGCAATATAGTATACTTAGCAACATATTGTAATTCAAAGAATGAGTATCGGATGCAAAAAAAATCAAAATGGCTGGAGCTCCAAGAACATCACGTATTTTATCTTACTTAAGTTGAAGAAGGAAGAAAACTCCCAATATTGTGTGTCAATTACATATTTCAAAATTAAACTTCAGGCCCATATTGTGATCTCTTGTACAGCGGTGTCCTAGTAAGCATGGAACACATTACAAAGCTGCATTTAGATGCCGTGCACGGCATACTCCCGAACGATGACTTCGTGTTAGTCTCCTTTTGTGAACAAACCTTTTGAGACCACTCTACATGTTCAATAGTAAGGATCAAACACTTTCTCATCTGATGCGGATCAAAGCCAATTTCCTCTACAGGACTATTAATACCCACTCACAGCCAGATAAAACAGCTTCAATGGCGACATACACTTTAACCTCAAAACCACTTTGGGAACTCAAAGAATGGCAATTGTTCTAAAATTATATCTTTCAACAGTCAAACTGAAAAATGAATTCACAAATGGGAAATTTTACGTTGGTTTCAACATTTATTTACATTTATAAATATTACCACAAAATGTGAAGTAGCCATTTTGAATGGCTACGCACTGATGGCAAGTTAGCCAACTTCAGATTCGGTTTTCATAATTGAAACGATAAAATTGCGCTCTGTGTCTGTCATGCGAACAACCACAAAATGTAAATTTCTATATTTCCCAAATTGTGGATGCAATGCAATAATAAGCACAAATGTGAAACACTGAAAATCGTGACAGAAAAAAATTAAATTTTTATATTTTAAGTCAAAGGACGAAAACAAAAAAAATATTTCTCGTAGTTTTGTTGAAACAATCCGCGAGAAATATTTAGTTATTTTTAAACGTAAAAAATCAGGCCTCAAAATACTTTTTCTCTGTTAAACATTTCTCCGACATCCCTGACTTAAATCGATCGCCTCAAGATTTTTCTATCTTAGAAAGAGTCCGCCTGAGATAAACCACTTGTTATTACGCCCCAATGCCCTCAGGACAGACTCCATATGCCACTGACAAGATCTTACATAAAACAGTCGAACAATTGTATCTTATGGCAATTTATGGTGTAAGATAATAACGTAAGGGAACTGCCTCCGTGAATGGAGTTTAATAGATCTGTTTCCTGAGACTGATGCCAAGAACAAATTGCATACAGAAACTTCGGAACCTCAGATAGGCTTACAGAGGAATTAGAATAACCACAAATTAATAAATATTCCTCAGGCTGTGTTGATTGAAGAAAATTAATTCATGTGCAATACCTTGCAGCCTATGATGGGCTTCGATTGTGCTGGGAGAGTGTGAGGTCCCGGTAGCTCAGCTGGTAAAAGCACCGGTCATGTAACCCGAGGTCGTGGGTTCGATCCCCACCCGGGGTCCCAAACTTTTTCAGCCCAAGCAAGGTATTGCACATGAATTAGAATAACCACGTACATGATACAATGGTTAATGTTAGTGGCAAGTCGGTTCATGAACACTTGAATTAGAACGGTTAGAGGGAACTTTTATGTTCAAGCAACTGTGTACATACACTTTGAGACATTAAACAAGTTAGTTAAGCTTGAATGGTGATTTACTAACTCGAAATGACGTTTCAACTCGTTTTTAGCCATTTTATCTCATCCCACCTTACAACTCAACTTATGGAAAACTCACTTAGATATGGTATTATACACATTCTCAGCTCGAAGAGTTGATTTCTAACTAGAATAATGCATGGATACATCGTTTTGTTATTCAGCTGTTGCCTCTCATTAAGGTGAACAAATAACCAAAAAGCATAGAATGGAAGGGAACCTACAATGATTTAAGGTTATTACCGGCAGACTACTCGTAAACGCTTAGAAATTCAAGAAATTGTATTGCGCAAAGTTTTCCCAGAGGGAAAGGTTTCATTCCCAGGCTCCATTCAGGGAGACAAATGTTCACTTGTTAATGGGGCAGTGGACACTTTACAAGCACCAACCTTCAGAATTTAAATCAGATCGCAAGTTTTATTCCCAAATATACTTAAAGGTTTGTACAAAATCAGATTTTGCCCGAAGATAATTTGAAAAAAGGAGTTTGGTGACTCATGAGTCCAGCCTTGACACATTTTCAGGATTCGACAGCTGCAGCACAAAGAATAACTCGATCCTTTTGTATTAACAGCTAAATATTGATACATGTACACTCATTCAAGCGTGCATTTCATTATAAATGAACTAACTTGCTTCTCATTGTCTTTTTATTTTGAACGCATCAAAGAGTTTTTAAATGGCAACGACAATTTTTTTCCATTTCTCATTTCTCAGTCCTGTTCAAATCGTCATCACTCAAGAATTCAGCCTGAAGCTTTGAATACTTATATTATGGTTTGCTTCAAACATGGAGATTGTTAATGTATGTAAGAATAGTGAATACGACATTCGTGTTCTTCCACGAATAGACAAATTTTTATGGTCACAGACGACTTATTGTTTACATGCAAATAATTGCAAAGAGTATTCAACACACACCATTATGGGTGGACGTCACTTTTCTGGACATATGCTGTCATGGACTGTGTCAAATTAAACACTGGAGGACACGCAGGTCTTCTACACACATCCTTTACCACATCACAGTCTGCATCAATGCTAAAGAGTCGACAGTAGGGAGAGCTTATCTAAAACGTAAAACCCATATTATTGGTATTTGTGGAAATTATTGTGTTTTTATTTATGAATCATTGGGTGCGTTATTTGTAATTAGAAGAAAATCTGTCACGTGCGGTAACGATACTGGATCGATCAAGTGAATGGAAGTGCTGCGAACTGCACCCAAAAGGTTGAGGCTTATTGTAAGAGATCTTAACAGTTGCTGCCCATCACCACACAATACGAAAGGGACACTCTATCCAGTCAAGTGTTATGTAGGAGAACTAATCACTGTACTTGTCACAATATATGAGAAGTAATAATTGCACTTGCCTCACATCTTGACTTTAACACTGATATCCCTTAAGATGCGAATAATACATTTTCTGTATGAGTTGTCCTTGCTCCTTAGAGTTGAAACTAGAATAATAGTTTCAGATGAGATAATATGAATCCTATGGCTGTAACAATCCTGACATATCATAAAGGCCATACTTAGTTCCAGGGTTTTGAATGGCAGGGCAATACATGTTAGTCTTAAAATTGACCCACATCTAATTTTTACTTAGTTTCACATCGGATCTCGGAGATTTTAATAAACTTTCTTCAATAAACAGTCTCAAAAAATATGAAGACCTATTTTATTGCTACTCAATAAACAAAACATGGAATTGTGAACTCCTAAAATGGTCAATAAGATTGAAAATGAGATTGGACTTACTACTAAATCATATTGTCTAACCTATTCTATATCCTAGATACATAGCAGCTAATGTTACATTTGGTTGCTGCCTCGGACTTGCTGTAATTCCAGATTGATAGTGAAGCTAAGACAGTAAAGTTCAACAAATGTTTTGTAAGATCAACAAATATGAAAGTAGCACCCTTTATTACACAATCAGTATTTTTCTCAGTGACCATCGTTTATGAATGTCTCCTCAAAATATGTGACCTTTTCAGTAACAATGGAGGATTGTGGCCGAGGACCTCAAGCCTAGACCTCTCCACAGTTCCCAACTAAATAGGTTTTCAGACAAGATCTAAAAATGATAAGATGTCTGCTTCCCTTGCAAAGAGTAGCATTCCATTTGCTCCCAGATAATTCAGATATATCTTTCATAATAGAAGTGTCTAAAATGTTACCTATTACTTGTGCCATTAGATCCCATTAGGCAGTAAGTATGGCTTTATCCTTTGTGCCAGCTCAATAATATCTGGAGGCAAAAACAAAAGTGATACCTTTACAAAAGTTTTCAATTACCAGAGTGTGTTATCAATGCTTATGTTTTTGCTATTTGCCATTTTTGTGATTTTCGTTTGTGGTTGTGTTTGCAACAAATTTTCTTTTACAGTGACATTTAATATTCGTTCTTATTTTTTATAAACAATTTTCGTAAATTTATACGTGTAAGACAAGGGGTTCTTTTCACAAAGATATATGTGAATAGATTTGGCGTAATTTCAGAGGCAATCTAATCTGCAACAACGCTTTGTACCTAAATTTGGGGTAGCGCCAAATAGAAGACACTTAATATACCCTAATCGCTAGAAACATGCAACTTGCCAATTCTTAACACCAATAAGTAATTGCTGAGAGGGATTAGACTCCTTAACATCACACGATAAGGCAGCTAGAGCTTTACAAGGTGACAACCTAGCATACGCCTGCAAACTTTACTTATACCTTATATGTAAAACGCAATTATCAAATATCGGGTAATCTAAAAAAAGAAACTACATGCAATTCATGTGGTTTTTTTATTCAGTATTCAGTATTTATATCTTACAACAATGATGCACACTGCATTGAAGCTGGTTCCTTATCAAGTTGCACTTAAACACATCCCCTTCTGCAACGACTAATGATACTAACGGAAAGGGATAAATCTAATCATTTCCTTCTTCTGGAGAGAATGTTCTGTTAAATGGAGAGTGAATTACCGGGTGTGACCTCAGAAACGTGTTATAAAACTTGATGTGCACTTTGGTAACATCCACATAGATACATCAGAAATAGGGTTATTAATGTCAAGGTCAAAGCTTCGGAAAAGCTTTTTCACAGCTGCGGCAACTGTGACCGAACAAGATTGATCCCAAACGCCTTTCTACGCAATGATGAATGCTACAAAACGCATCAGAAATAAGATTGTTCAAGAAATATACCTTCAGATATTGTCAGATGCACATTTATGTTGAGTTTTTAAGATTATTCTGATCCAGGTGCACATTTTTGCTATTTGTATGCAAATATAAAACGCAGATAGATCTATATTCATATTGTGAGGTGCAATTTTATTTAAGAGAAGGAAATATGATTCATTTAAGGAGCAGTGAGATATGTTACGTTATTCCCCGACTCTTTCAGACAACATATCCATTGTTGCAAATTCTAAGCTGTAATTTCTAATCGAAAATACAGCACGTTTTCATAAACCTTAATGCACCGTCCTTAACGCCTGAACCCTAACAGTGTAGTGTTAAACCTATGAGCCCAATGCTAAAGACATGCTAAAGACGTGGCGTTGAACTGTAACTGCATTCAGGGTTATGCAAATGCACTGTCAATCCGAATTGCTTCTTGAAAGGCACATGTCTACGCGTAGACAAACGCTCACGCACAAGCTCGCGCGCACTCACACACACACACACGAAACACGATAGTGCACGAAACTTGCCAATTTGGACGAATGTAAAATCGGGACGAAAAGTAGACATTTCCTTTGCGTGAACGTTTACGAAATAAACGGCATTTAATACATGTACTGAAATTGGAGTAAAAGTATAAATAATGCACGAAACTTGACAATTTGGATTTTTACTCACACACACACACACACACACACACACGTCCGCCCGCGCGAGCGAGCGAGCGAGCGAGCTTTCTGTTGGGAAGCAAAGGCAACATATTAATGCTGAGTATTTTTATTTTGCCATTTATGGTAATATTGTTTTAGTATTGCAGACATGAACATATCACTTTACCATAATCAATTATCTAACTTGTTCGGTATGACCGGTTATTGCTGTTGCTCTGCCATAAGAGGAGTCATGCATATGACATCTAAGATAAATGATCTTTATCTAAAACGGCAAATACTGTTGTTTACTTGCAATATGACAGTGGAAAACAAAACGCATTACTCTCTCTCTCTGAAATTGAGGGTTCGAAGAGTTTGAATGCAATCGTAAAGATTTCTTTTAGGAGAAGGAATTATATGACGCTATCTTTTGAATATGGTCAATCTGCAATTCAGAGTAGTCGTTAATATCTCAGAAAATAGAATTTAACAAAGCCATGGCAATGGCTCCAAAAACACCAAAAGATCCTTTCAGACTAATATTTATGTTAGAGGGATATGCCATAAGGTTGGAAAATAATCAAAGATCTTTGAAAAGGCTTCTTTTTGCGAAAGTGCTTCTTCTGTGATAGGTGAAACCTTTTTGCTGACATCTTTTGGGACAAATTGCAGAGAGTTATGAAGACTGATAGCGGGAAGGAATTTTTATATCTGCAGAAGTTATCTGTTAATTACATGTCGTTATTTATAAACGGTACAAAAGATGTTTTGTGTATAGTTTACACTCCTACTGGTGGAAAGGGCAGTTGTAGAACCAGACGTAACCCTTGGTATCACTGCATGCAAGCAAGAAAGAGTGCAGGCGACAGATCCACCCTGGATTTAAAACCCATGGGGAAGGTCATACGAAGTCCAAAACAGTAGTCCCACAAATGTACCCGGTCCAACAATTTTCTTTAAAAACAAAAGATGTTTAAGTCCTTACCAGATTTTTGGATTTCATAGGTGTAATTGTCTCCACATTGACCCATGTTAAACGTTGGTGCAGGTAATGATGTCTCCAAAGTTTACGTTTCCAAAGTCAACTCACTCAAACTTGTGATACTGCTACATATAGTCTTCTGTACCGTTGATACATTTGTCGCTTTATTTCTAGTTGTAATATATCCAAATATATACCTCTTCCAAGTGCACAACAATGAGACTCCCAGAAACAGACTGGGAACTTTTCTACACAAGCTTTCCCTATTTAAAGCTTGATACAACTTTTTCAAAAGCTGCAACATCAGAAACACAGGACCAATCGGCAAAGAGTTGATACAGCTTTAATGTGGTAGGTATCTCATGCTGACAAGCATCTGTGATCTTCACTGTAATAGAGCAGGCAGTTTTAATCTCACTTGATGTCATGAAGTTTGATGACAAAGTGCAGTAAAATGGAACTCAATGAATGGTCCACCCCACTCTGTGCGCAAGTGTCAGCCCAATTTTCTCAAACTACACGCAAATGTAATCAGTCGGGATTTTTTTGGTAAATGTTAAATTCAATTCCACTTTCCTGTTTACATAAAGCTATCATGTTAATGACTGCTCTATTAAGACAGCAGTAAACTGATGGTAACGCATCCTTTTACAATTTGATCATACGTTTCACACTATTTTCTATGAACTATACCAAAAACCATAACATATCTTCCCTTGAGAATACTAAGTGAATAGAATCTACAAGAGCAAGAGTATTGTATTAACGCATATTTGAAAATTGATTGGTTTCCAAGAGGGAATCTACCAAAACATACAACTTTTGCTTTCATGATGTATAAACGCCAGTTAAGTCTACAGACAATTTTAAATAGCATTCACTATGTTGCAAAAAATCTTTTCTGAATTTAAATACGCTTCGTCCTTCCCTTCAAAATCAAAACTATGAAAGCTTCTGTAAAAGCAAGCTACGGATACGGCTGCAGTCTTCGGCCCGTAATTCCTACATCAATCACATCGCAAGCTCTTAAGGCTCTACAGCCGACGTCTCATGCAATTGCATAGACTTCTATGATACTCAATGAAATGGAAGAAATCCTTTTAATTTCGTTTCATGCCTTAGTTGAAAGCATATTGTCCGAGTTTCCATATGTTTCCACAATAAATCGTTTCAGCATTTATATCCAGTATCCAGCCTTACGTCGATCTCAACAGTAGCCACCTTTGTACAAAATTTTGAGTAGAAATCAAAATGATTTTGAACACAAAATCTTTTTACTGGTCACCCTCTACCCCTTTAGCCACGTTCGGGATCATTTAAGTACATGTGCATTTAGCAGATGGACTAGCACCCCACCCCAGCCCATTGGCCCAACCCTCGGCCCAACATGAACGAGAGATGACCTGTCAGTGCACAAAGCCTCATGACATATTGTTGTTTATTGCTTTAAACCAAAGTGACCCCCTAAAGCTCAGCTTACTATTAGCAGATGGACTAGAGGACAGGAGACAGGAGGAGAATATGACATGGAGGAGAAAATATGACAGGAGGAGAAAACCACAGATCCTTCTCGTCGATACAGAGATCCAAAATGCCCTCTATTGGGCATTCAGATAAAAAAAAACTTACATTGAGGCCGATGAAAAACTTACATTTCTAGCTACATGCTGACTGGTTTATAATACTGCGTGCTTACTTGTGGTGCCGTTCCTCACTTTACAGTTCGAACTGAACCTAGACTTGCCGAAGGTAAACGCTTAGACGCAGTACCTACATTACATCTGTCTGGTCTCCAGCTTCACGGCACAACCCATTAAGCATTAACACTTTGGCTTCATCCTTTTAAGCTACTAACTCGTATCTTAGAAGTAGAACCAGAAGGAGGGAGATGTGAACCTTTACGTTCTCAAGGAGGTTTCAGGTCATTCACTGCATGAACAACTTTCAAAATATATCGGTTGGCTTGGAACATGTACACCTTCGCCCCAAAATCCACTTTTTTTACCTTCGCTCAACGTTAATGGTTTGATAGTCTTACATTCTTAATACATAATTATTTTCAGCACAGTGTATTTCATTTTGTTATTCTTTTCATTTTCAAGTTAAAATATAATGAACGTTCTTTTTGGTAACATTGAGTAACAAAGGAAAAGGAAAAGCAATCACAGTAATCACAAAGCAACCTCCTTAATAATACAATATTCTCTGCTTCCTTTTAGTTAGACCAACAAAGAATTCCTTGTATGAATGAAGCCAATTTGTTGGAGCCAAGCTTCAAGATAAGTCGAGATTGTTCAGGACAGAAACTTCAGAAAAGTTTTGTTTCGGCTCAATTAACAGCCTCGTCTATTTAATTGTTAAACAGTCATATATCATGTAAAGTAACTGGTCACCTTTTCTTGTTCAATTTTGTTACTTGCTTTGCGTTTTTCATCATAATATCACAATAAAAATGTAGAAATTACTATAAAGATGAAGGTTAATGAATAGCAATGATAACCTTTTGTTTATATGAAACCACAAATCCGGGCGGGGGGGGGGGGGTTTCAGAAAACCCTCATTGAACCCCAGTAAACCAATCAGTACTTGATCTGCCACATACCAAAGAAATATTCAGTTCTATTGACAGTCATTGAAAAATTGAACCTTGTTTTTTGCATGTCAAATGATCCTCATTTAAAATCTACAATACACACATCAGTCTCACAACAGTAGTCGTTTGCAAGTCATAATGTCAAAATGGCCATTTGGCTGCAATAGTCAATCTGTCTCAGAAGTCCTGACTCTTGACTGTGATTAATGATACAGATGGAGTGGAACAAATCTAATCATTTACTCTTCAGAGAGAAGATGTTTTAATAAACGAACAGGATCTGGTGGTTCCGATGTCTTGTCTCATGTACAATGTGTTTTTCTTGCATTTCGTGCCTTTTATAAAAGTAAGTAAAAGTCTAGCGTGCATTTTATATCGTCAATTGGTAAACCATTGCATTGTTTATTTTCCGTCAAATCAATAGGAATTTCAATTGGACATTTTAAACTAGCATTGTTGTTACACAGTGATTTAGAATAATGAAATCTCGCCAACAATAGATCAAATATTTGCCTTTACAATATGTTTAGATCATGATCACTGTGCAATAAATAAATTATTGAGTGTTGAAAAATTGTTTTGAATGGGTTTTTTTGCATACACATTTGCCTTTTAAGTCACATCTTTCGAGGTAAATAACAAGTTCAGAGAACGAAACACCATCATGCATGCACCCAAGCACACATGTACATCTGTACACACTTTCAATCACGGGCACTTATGTGCGACAAAAATTCTCCTCTACCAATCCACAACTGACAATGATGAATGTACAATATCTGCTGTGGTGTAATGTAAGTATGATTATATGGGAGAGAATATCGATTTTCCTAATGTGTCTAATATGATCAGTTAATGTCATTTTTATGTCAGATACCCAGTCATGAATGTGACATCTAAAAGATGAAGTGCTGCCAAATATAACACCTTGGGCTCATTGTTTGCAGCAATTATGTGTAAAGATGAAAAGCATAAACACATGTTAAAATGCAGCCAAACAAGTAATGGGGTAATATTTAATCTATCAATGACATTTGTCAAAGACATAATACATTTCAATACAACTTTTCCCAATTTTATTCAGTTTTCACTGTTTATGTTCCTTTATTTTCAGGCTACAGATGGTGAATGAATTATTTGTAATTCAAATGACCGTCTCGACGCCATTCAACGAAGATTTGAAACAGGAATTTTAACAAATAAATCATACTTAGAGAAATGCTGCAAAATCTTAATGTCTCTTGGATTTAAATGTTAAACGAATATCTCAAACAAATGAGGAAAGAATGTGATGTACTTCAAAAGTATAGTTACCCAAAGCAATGAATTAAAAAATCATCCAACAGAACTAGAACTCATGAGTTATTTGAGTCTTTTTAATCACCATTATTTTTCAGCTCTCGAAATTCCTAGAGAAAAAAAGAATTTAATGTCGTGCTTTTGGATTTCTATTATTCCGAAAGTGATAGGAATTTCATTCTCTGTACCACTGTAATTTGACATTTTACCTAGAAAATTGTACCGGTAATCTGCCCAGTTACGAATCTCATGACAAGACCATATATATTTTCAATAAAATACATTTTTTGTTAATTTAATAAAGAATTCGCTGTGGGGCGACAACATCTGGCAAATCTGGCCTTTATAATTGCTAGGTTGTCTTTGAGGAAATCCATTATTCACTACAACTGAAACAGACAGGCGCGGGGCAGTAGAATCTAATAATACCATAGTACGATTAAACATTTATGTATTGTGCCCATGCTTTCCTTGAGTATCTGCAATAAGTTTTATTGAAATCAGAAAGCATTTCGTATCAGGAGTCTTAAAATGATGGTGCATGCAGCGCAGGACACTCCGTATGCATAAGAAGGGCATTTAGACCTTATGGATGGTTAACTTTGGAGTATACAACAAATTGGATAAAACTTTACAGCTCTTTGCACAAATATGTCTCAAAACAGTACCAAAAATTCCAGGCGACAATTGATTGACGCTCTTTCATAATTTATATACTTCAGCCAGTTTAAGAGTCAGCGATACGATATCAATTACAGAAGACATTATGCAACCTAACCAATATTATATACAGCTGAGAAGTTGTCATCAAATAACGACACATGAAACAGTCGGACACTACACAGCATGTTTGCAGAAGCTTTACTAGATGAACCTTCAGAATAAGTCAACGTGCTTTAATTTGTATTTGCCTAAATGTAGTGCGCTCAAATTGTAAGAAACAATTCTGGTTTCTGAAGGCACTCAGGATAATGTTAAATCTAAAATACCACATAAAAGACAGGTCTGATTTAATGTTTAAATATTTTAGCAAGAAGTCCTGACACTTGAGCTGACAAATCTGAAGACCCAGTAGACATAGGGTACAATTCAGCTGCAATAGGTGTTACATTAATCAACCACGGCACGACACTCTTTACATTGTCTGACAGACATCGTGTGCTTGCAAACAGACAGCTTCGACACTCGGTGTAACTGAACCAATCTGTTTAATCTTACTTGATGTCACGGAACTTCAGGTGTTCTGTCTACGTAGTGAAAGTAATCAGAGACATAAGCACATTTTCTCAGAATACATCCAGGTTACCGACTTACTGTTGTGTAAGATTGGTCTAAAATCTTGGCAGTGCAGGAAACATATTGCACGCGACCCAGGACGGGTTTCTTTTTTCGGGGTTTTATTTTTTTTATTTCCATTATTCTAGTTTCAAAGTTGTCTTTGTTACACATGTTTTCAGTGTATCAACGTTAAGCCAAGTTCCCAAGGTTTCTCCTGTCTTCCGTACAACTTTGAATTGCAAACTTGATAGCGAACTATGTTGAGTAAAACTCGAAATTTTATTTTTAAAAATGTCAGACACTTTAAGTCATTTTGCAACATGTACACTTCATAGTATCCATGACAAAAGTCTCTCAGCTCAAGTCTGTCCCAAAGCACAATTTGTTTACAACAATTAATTAGAGCTGTTCACTTTCTATTTATGAATGACCCGCCTGTATTACCTCTGTCACAACCAATTCTCCTTCAGTCTGGAATATTTCCAGGACTATGACAGCTTAAATCTCTTCCATCCCGTCTGCATAAAGATCATTATTTCTGCAGCTGAACAGGACAATCTGTCTGGTCTTACGCAGTCTTAGATGTGACCTTTAAAGTTGAGACCAAGATCCCATTGGAATCCCGGTGTTGCCGATTGGTTAAAAGTAACCTAGCATGTAAAATGGATACCAACAGGAAATGGAAAATCAAATGATGGAATACTTTGTGCTCTGATTAGTCTTTGATCAGGGAATGAACTTGAATTTCTGCTAATTTGTGTAAATATCAGGAAATATATATGATTAGTATGGGTGTCACCTTTGATCACAGTTTGCAGTTCTCCGAAATTAGATTCTAATATTTCAAGCAGTGTTAGGACGAACTTTCCCAAGAATAAGGATAGTGACAAAATATAAATTTCTTGATATTTGCATAGAAATAAGAAATGTTGAATAATCTTCCAAAAGAAGCAAAATTAAACAATAGAATTCTGGAAATTAAACATATCACGGACTAAACCCTGCTTGAAGCAAAGATTTTGTCTTTGAACTGAAAGAGAAACATAACATCGTAACTCCTGCACTGATGATCAGTAGTCACAATAGTGGGACATCAAGCTTTTCGGACACGACTACTGAATTCAGTATATTCGATTGCTACTTGTTGGGTATCCCGGATTATTCAAGTTGGTATCATAACTGCGTGATGCGAGGGCAATGAAATGAAGATTTCTGTCGTGGTACCTAACGAGAAGAAAGGAAGGAATGTGTAAATCCGAGTATCTGTGTGATCAGCTGTCAAACAAACAGCTCATTTTTATGTCAGTTTAAACATTGAAAACATTACTTTTGAAGTTGTCGAAATATTTTGAACCAACAAGAATTCTTTCAACAGATCCAACCTCTAAAAATTCCTTGTTGTTTTTAATTTACTTTCGAAATCTCTTTTGATACAACCGTAAGTTGGTCAGATTCGTTGGAATGAGGTATTCTAAATCTAATCGCAAGACTTCGTAACACATAGTGCGTAATCAGACAATAGACATAGGAAGAGAATATTAGATAAGTACATCCCTGAGGCCTTATTTTATTTTTTAGGAGGAAACCGGAATGTCCATCCTCACAGTTAACCATGCTATTTTCAGAGAGTGCACATTTGTGCTGGGAATCTACAATAAGATATTACGAATGATCAGGGTAGGTTATCGTTACACCGTTTAGTGTGTAATCTGGACAAATGACGTCCAAGTGATGTACCAAATTCTGCTTCAAAATTACATAAAATCAGTGTTTCTGTCATTACTCTTAAAATATAGAGTTTTCGTGAAAGAGAGGTAGTCTATGTGTTACTCACTGAGTAAACACTGTGAGAATGAACCATTGAACATTTTACAACCTTTTTCCGTTTTGTGTAATTTACGAATAACCTCAGTCACATCAACTCACCTATTTGTGATAAATAGAATTTCACACATATCATGAAATTACTATTAGGAGCTTCTTAGCGCCCAGCAACAAGTGAATTTCATGCTGAATTCATTCAATTCAATTGTTGCGGGGAGCTAAAGTTTTGACAGTAATTTCATGATCTGCTGTGCCCTTCGCCTAAATAAAAGTACATTGTGAGGTACTGTTGTTCCCAAAATGAAACTTCGTTAACAAAAATATCATACATGTTGGTTGTACTTGATTTAAAATAAAAACGTTTCTGTGTGCTATGAATTTTAGCTGACTGGATTCAAATCATTCAAGAACAAGATTAACCTTGTGAAAACCACTCTCGGACCTGATGCACTTGGGTACACCTGTGGGAGTATATTAATTAACTGGGGGTAACTGACCGTATGGTAGCACTGCACCTACCCGAATATATCATATGAAACTGTTTAATAATGGACATACAGCGCATTACTATTTATTATGGATAACATCCGTGATTCAGAGCAATCCGGTCTGACGTCTGAGCGGGGTGGCAGATTATAAACTAAAGTGGACCTAAACCCGATATTCTTTTTCTTTTTTATCTTCCCAAAATTTAAATTAAGGATGCAATGTACATTATTTCGTTAATTCCTCTGAAAAAGATTAGTCTTAAATATTAATTTCATTAGCTGGTGACAGAAGAATGGACATCACAGAGAATGACGATGGTTTCATTCTCTGTGATGTCCATTCTTCTGCCACCAGCTCATGAAATTACCTTCACTTCGAAAACAGTCTTTATCTTTGGTTATTGGCGTTAAAACCAACTTTAGAATGACTGCTTTGCTATTATTTTATTTATTTGCTAAAGCCCATAAGTTCAAATAACTTTTATGTACCAAAATAAAATAAAAACCCACGTTCTGGTACAAAGCTTAGATCCAAGTTTTATATAATTTCCATACATACAAATTATTTAATTAAATCAATTACATTAAATTCACTTCTTTTAAAACAAAAAGGGGGCATTTTTATTTAAAATGCTACTATTAATTATATTGTTTTTATTAACTAAAGTTACGAAATAGCATTGTGTTTGCTGAATTCATTCAAAGGTATGTAATTGCTTTCACTGGCTACTGTGAGTGATTTTTTTAAACGAGACTGTTCTATACTGAACAGTTTTATGAAAAACCCTAATGATATATTGGAATGGATCTTTTGATAATTTATTGGCCTCTTCGCTTACACTGACGAAAGATTTTTCAGTATTACCTTTGTCATTTGGAATCCCCTTCAGTCCAGAACATTTCAACATCTATGACAGCTTAAATCTGCTCTTTCCATTCGGTTAAGACTCAGACCTTTCAAAAGCTGCACAAAGAGATCTATTCGGGGTTGTACTTTCATATTTGATATTTTTCTAAGTGAAGAAGTTGACCTAGAAACTTCATTTTTGGTACAAAGATACATCTTCATCATATCTAGGTCAAGTTTGAGTATCAAGGTCATTGGGTCAAGTTCAAGGTCACAACAATAAAAAGTATAAATTTTTTTAGTGTTGTCTGGTAATATCACATGTTATGATGTTTGAGACAAATAAATGGGGCCAAGGTCAAAATATAGGTCAAGGTCATTTGAAGGTCAAATTTTCAGATTTTTGTAATTTTTTCATGTTTTAATAACTATCTGCATTTTAGTTACTATTTGCATTTTAATGACTATTTGTGAAGCGGGTGGTTCAGCCTTTGATTGGAAGGCATTCTTGTTACCTGTAAATCACCTGTAATACACCTGTGATATTTCCTGAGATTCTTCGTAATTGGCATGAATTGCACATGGCACCTGAAGGTAATTGGGAAATATTCGTTGACGATGGAATGAATTCAAGTATCAAAATTAAAACAGGACTTGTGAACACAGGTTATACTAACATAATCCTTTAATATTCACATTTATGAATTATTTTGAAATCAGATAAGTGTTAGAGTTTGGTGCATTTCTTTGTAAAAGCTGCAACACCTTGGACACAGCGTTTGGGCTTGCACCAGGTAGAGATGCAGGTCATTTATTGTCTATCGAATGAAATTCGATAAGACTACGTGGTCTTCAGCCTGAAAACTGACAAAAAATGAAACCAAGACAAAACGAAACAGACGATAACCATCAAAATAGAAACCGAGACAAAACGAAAATGTCTTGTTTATCCTGTTACTAAGAATGACGTCAATTCAGTAACGTCATTCGATAGACACACGACGTTACGCCATGTAACGGCTTTTTATTTGATACATAGTTCCCTAGACTTGCTTTAACCAGTTCTCTGGGAGCTTTACACCATTACCCCTCAGTAGGCATCTCACCCTACCTTGGTTTAAGCCATCACCCTGACACAATAGGAATAGAGGAAGCCTACATTCCACTTAGCTCTGAAACACTCACACCTGTCTGGTACCAATTTTACACTTCGATGTAGTAAGGCTGTGATTTACTGAGATTTGCCTGACATCTCCACTGATAGCACCGAAACTCGAATTCGGATAGGAAACGGTTCTCCCTTACCTTTCTACCATTACTGCATGAGTGGAGATGTTTTCATCTACTTTTATATGTATTGGGGGTCTATTTTTATAGACCTACTGGTACTCATGTTATGGGATGGCTCTGCCCATGGTGTTTAAAGGCAGGGTGGATCTGTGCTTGCGACTTTTTGTGCTATGGTTCTACAGCAAAACACTTAGTTAAAGCGGTGTTAACAATGATTACCCAGAATTTTAAGAAGAAAAAATTTAACCCCATCCCAAGTGACAAATAAATTACTTGTCTTTACATTTTTAACATCACATTATTCTCAATTGCAAAAGTGTAGTTGGCCCATTAGGGTACAAAGTATGACATACAAAGCGCGATTTTGTAGATAAATTTATGTGATGGTGTGATAAACTGCAGTGGTAAAGCATAGCATATTGATACTGCCTTCTATTTATGAATACCTCCTTAGGAGATGCTGACTCCTGCTGTTAATAATAAATAGACCTCAATGCACTAAGAAAAAATATAAACACAGCACTGGAAATGATTGCATGACCTGGTCACTATTACA
>JBCAUI010007682.1:0-10116 GCA_038406195.1 Haplosyllis anthogorgicola
CAGGCAATTGGTTGGGAGTGTTACTTTTGCACACTCCCCCTTGCCTGTATTGACAAGTGGGGTTTTAGGCCCTTTCATCCTCATCGAATGTTTATCCCAGGTAAACAACGCGTTACTTGTTACATAATCATTAGATCTTCTCAAAAGCCATCTGGCGATTATAGGGAACTAAAGGAAGTAATTGTAATCCATAGCTTCCTTTAAATAATTTTGTGAAATAAAGTGTAAATATTTCATTTACAACTGACGACATTTTGTACCAGTTTCTAAGAGGTTGGTGGTGGTTTGTATTTCAATACTTCATGTATCAAGTACAGACCACACTTGCCCTCAGCACAGCCATTAATTGTATCGAACATCTGTAACAAGTCTGACAGATGAGTTTACCTTAGCGGCAGCTTTATTGCTTAGTGCCTGGCATGTATTGTTTAGATTTCGATTGCTTTGTGAAAACATACCCGAGAACTTTGATTCATGTGGTGTTGTAATACCTTTTTGTGTGGTTGATTGTAAACGATAACGTCATCACTCTAACGGTACAAGAAATTGAATCTTAACCTTTAAAAGGTACCAGTTGCAGTGGTAAGAATTCGATGAAATCCACCCAAGATATTCTTTATAATGTCAGATGTAAATCAAGTCTATTGCATCCGTTTAAAGAAACTATCGTACTTGTTAGCACCAGTATCAACTCCGAGAGACATCTGGAAGAACCCAGAAGTGCCAGATGGTGGACTTGCTGTGGATCTAAATGCTTAAAATCCAGTGTATGCAAAGAATGTAAGAATGCAATGTTCGCATTGGAGTCTGACTGATAGGATTCTTTCTTAGATCCACTAGATATTGTATTCTTAAATCCTCAAATGAATTATCATTTAGTAATTATGTAATGGTGAGAGAAAAATGCATTTTCCACTAAACTTGCCAATTAATAATCAGCAAAATCAGCATTCGTCATAATCAAGTTACAAAAAACAAATCAATGCATTGTTCTATTCTACTTTAACCAGACGTTTAAATATTACGATCTTTCCCTGTACTGTCTATTTTTGTTAAAGTTCTGACTAAACGTCGCATCCATTGTTTCAACGGAAATACCTGACCCAAATTCCTCACCCAGATCAGGTGATCAGGATACTGCATTCCCAGGTGGGAAAGCAATTGAGATAATAGTTCTGCTAGTTAACCTTGCACAGTCTATTGACCTCTCAAACATTTGCAATTATTGACTGGAACATACTTGATACTCTGATTTGTTGGATTCATTGGTGCGCTACTCATACTAAAGTAACAAAAGCAATTCTAATTATAATGATTGTTTACCACCGTTTTCATATTTGAATCTTTGTTTTTGAAATAATATTTGTGTGTTTTCAAGTATTGTTACTAAAACAAGTAAATGTCATTTCTCATCTACACGAATCATACAGATATATGTTATATGTTTCAGAAAATGTTTTCAGTGTTATCTGTGGTTCTTAACTCATATGCTAACTCTCCAAATTAAAAGACGCAAAAGTATCACGTTTTACTTCAATATTTTCAAAATTAATATAAGATGTTACTTACCAACGACAGCACTCCAACTTGCAGGAGGTCGGAAGAGAGGATACTGTTTTGGAAACTGAGCTTTTGACCACAAAGCTTTAAATGTCACATTGTATTTTGCTAGCGAGCCACTACTGCAAACTTGTGCACTGGTCAGTGTAATAATTTTCATTATGACCACTGCCATTAATGTGATCATATTGTTCCATGTAATTGTTCTCAGTGGATCCATTTTAAGAATTGTTTTATTTTATTTTATTATTCAAGATTTAAACAATTTAGTATAGATGCCAATTGTCCCTTTTGTGCTGCTCTTGCAGAATGTTCCCCCTATGGCTGGAGGGCTCAACCAGACAGATTCAATTGCCTCAGACAGAAACTGTCAGCTAAGGCTGGTGAAAATGAACTCGTTACGTGTGGCTCCACCCCTCAATGAATCTCTTACCTATGCTGCCAATTACTTATAAACTTGTACTTGTTGGCAGACAGCTTTCGCCTCCAGGTATCTTTGTGTTAGGCCTTGTCTCACTATCTGATGGGCATTTTTTCCACAACTATAACTTTCTCAAGTGTGCGAGGTAATCTGGAGGTTAAAATCTGAAAGATGTCAGACGTTACCTCGAAGCATTCATGTCCTTTTTAAGTTACAGTGCCCTAAAATTGCATGCTCGCCAATAGCACTGTTGTCTGGAAGTTTTCTCTTACAGTCTCCAGATGCATGTAGATTCGATATAAAATATGTAACTGCCTGTTTCCTCCAGCAAAGGACGCAGGCAGGGAATTCGATAAACAATGGCTTTACAATGCATTACAGTGCGACTAACAATGCATTTTCCGTAAACTTCAATTTAAACAAACAATCACGATGGATAAGACAGGATTTGGTGCTGCTATGCCCTGTTAATGTTGAATCATACAACACCATTGAATTGGAACGTTAAAAAAACGTTAACTAGCAATTGACTATTGCTGTGAACACAAAAAGAAAATGCTAGTCTTTCAGGTTAGTCTGGTAAAATTCAATAATTTTAGTTAGAAACTTGTGCTGCAATGAGAACGCCTTGCTAGAAAGGTAAATTAGCATTGCTGTCAATGTGATGTCTTATGTGGACGCCCTCCAAAATGTCAGTCCATTCACGGGTACCCTAGACACCAGCGAGACATGGATCGTTCTGGTACACTTCTCTTACTCTATCGGAATGGCTTGAGCTGCACTGCATAAAACTTTTGTTATTTGTTCTTTGTAAATTTAAATTAGACGTCTACTGCTGCTATTTCTTCCGTATTTTCTACCTGCACTTGAAACAGTTTCAAAGTTTTGCTGAATAGAATGGTGATTAACCGTGACTAATTGCATTCAGTGCCTGAATAGTCACTCGGGAATGTTTTGTGTAAATCATAACGTTCAAATTTTATACCAAGTTTTCTTCTTAATTCCGTTTCAGAATAGTATAAAGACAATACATCAGATGGGAAGATCTCATTAATATTTTATGTTAGGTAACAATGTATTCACTTCTTGCAGAATATTTAGTCAAGTGTTTCGATTTATTGATCCGTAGAATTGCCCCTTTGCAGAAAAAAAATGTACTTCTATGGCAGCAATTATTCTTCCCTGCATTATCAGTTTATATATCATTCAACAAAGTTTCGAAATAGCAGGCAGTTCCTTTGTAATGAAACATTAGATGACACCAAATGAACCCATCGTGGTTACGAGAATATAATGAAATAGTCATACGAAATAACCGTGACTTACCAACAACTGGGCTCCATTGTGTAAAAGGTGGATACTGTTTAGGAAACATCTCCCCTGTCCATAGACCTTGAAATGTTACATTGTACCTGGCTAAGCTCTTCATTCTGCAGTCTTGTGCTAATGCTAATGTTACGAATACCAAAATTACAACCAGAACTGAATAAATATCAGCCATTGTTGGATGTCTTTGCAATTTCGGCAGTGCCTCAATACTCTCCAGGTAGCACACCTGCTGCCCACCTTGGCCTATGTGCAACTGCAATTCAAATGGACCTCTAGATTGCTAACCGATTTGTTATATATACATAATCCAGACCGGCATTTATGAGTAGTACTCACATGTAACAATACGTTTAGCTTATTGTTCCAGATACCTACATGCTGATTGGTACAAGGTACCAAGGTGTTGTTTTTTGTTAGACCTTGTCCTGTTATCTGATGGAGCCAAATGCCAATATTGGACCTTTTGTTCACACTGGAACAAATTGGGGTTTACCTGGAATCAGGTGGAGTGGATGAAAATAAATGCAGTTTTTTTTGCATAATATGCAAAGCATGTCTGTCCACTATTCTAAACCATTGGTTTCTGTCATCTTGAATTCTGATCTATGTTTCAACATGCATTAGGGTGTTAGATAACCATCAGGACCTCACCATCAGACGTCTAAGTGCTTTGTAGTGCTGAACAGTACAATGACTTTCTTTGAAGCTGTTTCTGGGTGTACAATGGGGCCATCAAGCAAAGATCCAGGTGCAGTACTAGTTGATTACGAGTGCTTGTTTGTAAGTTGTCTAAGTACTTCATAAATCATTTCAGCGCAAAAGGTATTGAAGTTCTCATTCAAGGATATATACCTAAATGTATCTGCATAAGTCTTTGTCATAAGTCTTTTTTGCAAAAACCCACAGGTAGGATCTTATAAGTGTGTCGATCTATTCAGTTGCAGAAACAATCTAAATTAAATGTGCTTCATTGCATGACGCAGCATAGGATTGGTCCTTCAATTTTGGAACAATAAAATATCACGAAATATTGGTACAAATTTCTTGGTTTCCAAAATGGAGAAGCCTCACAGAATTTTCTCTTATTTGAACAATAATTGACCCTCATGCCTAATGGCAATGAGGGTCTATGTATTGGAGGAAATCTAGGTTTGTGTTCTGGGCAGCCATTACAAAAAGTTGACCAGGACCCTCCCCCCCTCCCAAACCCACCTTCCTGACTGGGGAAAAGGCATTTCTGGGCATTTCAGACAATACTGTGAAAAAGGTGACCAGGACCGCCCCCCCCCAAGTCCCACCAACACCTGCCTCCAGACTGTCGAAAATGCATTCCTGGGCATTTCAGACAATTCGATGACAAATCAGACTCTAAATATGGCATGAGGGTCAGTGCTCCGTCAGGTCACCTTTCTCGTTATTTACAGTTACTGACAGAAGTTGAAAACAAAGAAAACTACTAATTTGTAACTTAACTGAATAGTGGAGCATGAATGCGCTGTTTGATTCTTGTCTGCCCATTACCGTTGCTGAATTTACTTGAGGCAACAAATCAAGGTTCACTCTTTTGTTGCAAATTCCTAACATCTTGGTGGTTTTCTTTTGTTTTAGAATATTCAGAATAGCTTTTAGCTCTCTGGAATACAACTGCGCAGTAATTGACGAAGTGATATAGTTTCAAAGAAAAAAGTAACAGTTTTACAGTTGAAAGGCAGTTGAAAAGGTAATTCAATGACGTAAGCTTTGGTACACCTTCTGGTACTAGTACGCAAGATGATTTAACGAGACAAAAATCAAGGTTACCTGGTCATATGTTTTTATCTTTTGCCAACTGTGACGTAAAAAGCACAATGATTTACATCATTTTAGGTCATTTTCTAGCTTCTACTCATCAAGAGTTATTGCTTTTCAGTTCATTAGAATACAGTTAGAATTTAGGTTTTGTTCCCTTTGCAAAGTAGCAAATTTAACTGTGTCTGAATTCGGTGTCAATGACATAATGACCTGAATACTTTCTTTGTCCTTGACATTTTGGCGTTCAATCGGTGATTTCTCCGAAATTCGTCGTACCTAGATTGCCGATCGACTCTTGCGTCAAAATGTTTTGCTTCACTAGATATATCGTTGTGAAGTTTGCCAGAAACGTGCTTGACTTGTCCTTGAGATATATTTTATGGCCACTACAAAGATTTTTTTGGAAAAATGTTAGTGGCTTTGACGACATACTTCATACCTATGTGAGGAAGGCAATCGCTTTCTTTTCCATCACATTCAGATGGAGTTTTATTTACACTGCACCATTCGTGCACAATGGGTGCTCTATTGGAACCTTGGCGAGTTCTAAATTTTAATCTCGCCACAAAATATCTTAGAAAACAAATAGTGTACTGGAGAGATCATTTACATGACAGAAGACTTTATTGATATTTTCACAATTATTTGTGCAAGTTTTTTTTTATCTTATTCAATAGTTACAAAACAAATCAGAGTATTTATGCTACACAGTTGTATTTTGGTGATGAATCAGCAATTATTTTCAATTTCAATTACCCACAATGCTTTGCATAGCAGACAATATTTCATCAAAATCAGTCCTCACCTAAGGTAGCTGGAGAGATGAATTTTCATATCGCGACATAAAATCTTACTAATAGAGTGTCGGTGAGATGACATTTTTGAAAATTTTTACCTCGCAAATATCCAATACTGCAATAGAGTACCCCCAATGCTGCCGCTCATGTGGAGTACATTCAGATAAAAGTCCTTAGAAATACAAATACAAAGCCAGAATGACTATGCGCCAAAAAGCCTCTTCTGAATCTATACTTTGTTGGGTAACAAAAGAAAATATCTTTCTCTGAAATGTATTTCTTCAGAGCTGAGAAAAAAGCTACATTATCGAGGCAAAGCTTGATTCTGGAAGTGCTTAAGGGTTATAAAATAGTAGTTTCTGACAACAAATTATATAAATAAAAATAGTATAATTTAGTTGCATGATTAGATGTATATTTTTATTTTATTTATAATTTCAGCAATTTAATTCAATATGTAAAAAAGTATATCAAGTATATCAGAGAATACCAAGGATACCATTTGTTTTGGCTCTAGTAACATGGTTACAAAATTTTATCTCAAGTTAAATAATAAACCATACAGCTTACTTGAATAAAGCATTTTAAATGAATAATAGAGGAAAAGTTAGAAAATAAAAAATAACTTACCAACAACCGTACTCCATTGCGCAGGAGGCCTCCACAGTGGGTATTGTTTGGGAAACACGTCCTTGGACCACAGACCTTCAAATGTCACTTCATATTTGGCTACGGTGTTGCTTCTGCAATCTTGAGCATTCGTCAAAACTGCCAGTGTCAGTAAGCTTAACACTGATGTCAAAGGTGACATGGTGAGTTAAATCAGGTGTAGTCAGACAAACAGTCTAAATCAGAATCTGGTTTTGTCAAATTCACAGTTTAACCGTGAAATTGTGTTCAAAGTTCCTGTCTTCTGAATTTCTGTATTAGTTGTATCAGAGCTCAAAGCCCTTATCGTTATCTCAACAGTCTTATCAGTGAGTATCTCTGAAGTTGCTTTCAGGTATACAATTGAGCCTTCGAATGTAGATCTGGGTGCAATACTCAGCTGCGAAAGAGTGCTCGTTGTCAAGTGTTATATGTTCTTAACAAATCTTCACCCCAATATATAGTCGCCCTTCAGCCAATTATGTTTGTCAATTCTCGTAAACTGTTGATGTATGGAATTAACAATACTCTGCGGAAATTCCTGTTTGAAGTGATGCCAATATACAGAGTATTACGATTCATGGAAGCCGTGGCTCAGTTTTGTCTCACTGCTGTTTGCTGACGTTGGGTACACTGCCATAATTGTGTTGTTCACTCTTTCACCACTTCCACTAACTAACTAACCCCTTTGGATAATCATTCTTTTGGTAATGTTATTTAACAGACCTCTTCTGAATTGTCCATAATCAGTTACGTTGCAATATTTATGCAATTTAATTTAACCTATTGTTCTGTTAATGTCATGCATTTTCATAAATTAAGATTTCAGCTTTCAGAAAGGTCACAAAAATCACACAAAGTATTCTTGAGAAATTAGTCATTTTTTATTGTTGTCTAAGGTTTGAGTCCAAAAGGACAGACGGACACGACTGGAAACTTTATTTTCTGGCAAGCCAAAGAGAAAGCCGGAAAGAGTATGCAGAACTGGTTCCTGTTGTGCTTTACGGGACTCTTCTCTCAAGAACCTGTTTTCATTTTCTTTGTGTTTGTTTTTGCTTTCTTTGTGACGATCATAAACCGTAACAATAAGCAACGTTTGAGAGAAGCAATTTTTGCAGCACTGAGTTGGGTTGTGACTAAAACCTTCAAGGACTCATTTTGTTTGCAACGGCGGAATCTTTACAACAATCAGCATTTTGCAACTGTAACGTGTAACGTGTTCCATAAATACTTATGAATCCTTGTTATTAATATTTACACTGAGAAAGAATGACAAGTTGTCCAGAATCCGGGGTGCATAACAAGAAAACTATTTCTGTCTCGGTTAACACCTTACGTGGTACGTGAACGTCCTTGAATGCAACTCATGCGTGCAGGAATTCAACGTTTGCAGTCTTATTAATCTGTCTGTCTGTCTGTCTGTTTGTCAGTCCATCTGTTCAGCCACTAACTTTAGAATGAACTTGATATTTCACATACATGTGGATTATGGTCATGTACAGGTCAAGTAAAAAGAAGAACAAGGGTATTATTAAATGTTTTTGTGGGGAGGGGGAGAGCTACTGTGTCGTGTCCAAGCCAAGGTCATTCCGAGGTCAAGGTGATGTTCAAGTTCAAGGTCAAATTAAATTTCAGGTCGTACCATGTCGTGGTGATCTATCAGGAAGCAGGACCTTCGCCTTGATCGGGTTTTTGTTATCAAATGCTTGGTCTCTCATTTTGTTTACTTTATTAGGCAATTTTCTTCAACAATATTCGTCGCGTCATCAGAAGAAATTTAATCAGATCGTCCTTCTGCATGTTTGGGACCGGGGAGAACGGGGAAGAGGCTAACTGGGTTAGTGAAGGTTTTTCTGTCACTTTTCAGGTATAAATTTGGAAGTATCCTGTAAAATGATAACAGATTCTGTTAGTCACGGTAATCGTGTTCACTTCCGATAGTGGTTCAAGAACAGGTATGTACTCACAGACGGCAAGATGTAAATGGTACATTTTGTAAATCTACAGTAAAACAAACAAAATTACAAAGCAAATCAAACGTAATTAATTAGACCTCCTATTTTAACATTTCCCTTAATTCTACCCATTTAGTTGTATTTGTTTCAGGACATCAGTAGGTGTGGTAGATTTGAGCTCGTAGGCCCAAGACATGTGGACACACGCCCTCGATTGCTCACCTTGATAGCCCTGAGCGCTCAAACTTTTTGAGTTCCACAAAAATAATAAAAAAAAGTTGAAGTGTGCTGTACTCGAGCGTTTTCTTTGTTTTAGTTTGTTGGAAATGTGTTCAGTAAAAAAGATATTATGTAAAAGTTCTCGGAGAGCTGCTGCCAAACAACCCTTCCTGTTTTAGTTACCTTGTTCCAGAGATTAATGATAAGAAATTATTTCCTGGAAAGAAAATATGTGTTGGTAGGAAAAAGATCATAAACAGTTTGTGGAAAAAGTTACAAAGTTATCTACTAATCTATACCACATAAGTGTTGGATTCATTATTACAGTAATTACCCTCACAGTTTTATGATAAAAAGCTCGGGTTTTGTCTATCTGTTCTTTTGTTGCAAGATATTTTTCACGTAAGAAATCCGCGTTAATAATTAAAACTTTAAAATTTAAGCGTAAATGCGATTGACGTGCCGTGATTATAAAGTTGCAATTTTGACGAATTAACCACTGTACTTAACCACTGCGAACGAAAAAAGAGCGAAATTGACACTGAAGCTTTCATGTCGCTTTCGTCAATAGCAGTGGAATTCAGATTGAAAAAGTTATTTTTACAGTTATATTTTAATAATAGTCTACACTCTACAATGCATATGAGACCCGTGGGAACTGTTAGTAGTTGTAGGAAAGGGTCTGAAAAACAACGGGAAAAAAGAGTCCATGATATTATTCCAAACATAAAGCAATTATTTTCTTATTTGTATCTTTGTTAGACACGATTCTTGCACATAAATAAGCAGCTAAAATCGGCATTACTGATTACTCGTTGCGTTCTATCTTCCGTTTTTGTTTTGTTTTTTTGTTTGTTTGTTTTTGTTTGTTTTTTCTAGGGTTTTTTTTGTAGAAATAACATTTCTATCCGTGACATCAAGGGTCACAACATCTCTACATTTGATTTGTATTCCCCGCAAGAAATCAGTGCGAAATTACATCCCGGTACATACACTTTCAGGAAGTTGTGCAAATGAACGGAATGATTGCGTTGTTTATTAGCGTAGTAATTTTGAAGTTATGGCTGCTTACATAGTTTGATTGCATTGCTTTTCCTGAATTTTAAGTTTAGTACGACGCAATAAAAACTTCCCACATGGTTCATAAAATGCGTACATTCCGCAAAATAATTTACCGCTCGCGTATGCGGGAAGCTATTGTTTTGCGCGATTCTTTCTATCTTCTTACTATTTATACTATTGTTCTAATGTTGTATTAAACTATGTGATGTTGGTTAGTACTTCTCCTTTATAGTTGTGTTTATCCCAAGAACATCACAAGATGGCGAAACGGTGCTCTTAACCAGTGACACCAACAAAATGTACTATTATATAGTAGTTTATTATAAGTCCAATA
>JBCAUI010007693.1:0-10116 GCA_038406195.1 Haplosyllis anthogorgicola
TCTATTTAGCCTAATTAGCCTCATTAGGCTAATTAGGTAGACTTACACAAGTTAAGCACGAATTTGGAAAAACCTCCATTGTTAATTGTCGTATCTCGTCATGAAACTTGTCTCAAGTAACCTAGTTTGTTTTTAAATTTTAATCTGGCAGATTTGACAGGCAAATTTATGCTAACATTAGTAAAATAAAAATATAATATTGGTAACACAAAATAATTCTACGTTTAGGTCCATTACTGAAGTTAGTAAGTTTGAAATCACTTCTTTTTGTTATTTTGCCAAAAATTTCGCTTGCCAAATCTGTCCGATCTGCCAGACTAATTACTTCCAAACACCTTGAACGTTTTAGAGCGAAATAACCTACTTGTGTGTTTGTCCAGATCACACGCTTGGCTTTAATTCCCAACTCCTGGAATATTTATCAACTTGTGTTTGATAATAAAGGAATTCCATACTGCACTGTACACAAAAGCAAAGCATAAATTTCTATGGTTCCAAAAGTGACAGGATTTTCATTGTCTTTCTCGTCTCCAGGTTTCGCTTTTATCCTGTGATTGTAAAGTTAATAGAACTTTCATGGTCTGGATGACAACTGAACGTTATTCTTGTAAGAATTTCCTTTAACAAACATTTATTATCAAAGATACAATTAACAACAGTTAAAATTAACAACGGCAGCCGAAACAGATCAACTGGTTTATTTCTTGTCAACTACAGTGTACGATCAAATTGTGCATTCTGAATGACACAGTGTGACAGTACCCGAAGCACACACTGCGGTATGAAGATTAGATAAAGCAATACATACTACTCAACACTTTTGACATTTCTAAAAAAATGTCCTTCATTTTTCCAAATTTATCAACTTGTTACACATCTCAATGTCACTTTTGGGATATAGTTAGCCCAATTCAACAAGAAAACACATGTACAGATTACTATCAATTTTGTAACGTCCCGCAACAATCGAATTTCATGCTAGGCTCTTGAAGGAAATAGTACCTCAGCGTGTAACTGCATTCACATAAAATTGATAGAAATTTCGTGATCTGGTAGTAAATTAATTAACATTAGTGACTTAAAGTTATAAGTCACTATAATAGTATGCTTTTTGCCTTAACTTAGGCTGGAAAAAATAAATAAGAAATATCTCTCTCTTATACCGATGTTTTGTACATCTTGGAAAGTGTCTCAGCAAAATGGGCCCCAAAGGCTTAAATGCTCATGCATGCTGCACCGACAGAATCCAGCACACACTGCAGTTTAGTCAAACCCTGCGTGCTGCATGCTCCTCACTTCGCGTCCAGTGGCCACCGTGGTGGCAACTTCATCATACTCCAGAACTTGTATGCGACAAAAACTAAACCTTCCGAATCCATTATGTGACAAGACATTGGCAACACAATAAACCTCAATCAGAAAGCACATCTTCCTCCTCTTCTTCAGGAATGTTTTCCTCCACATCTGCACTACATAGCGAACCTCTCTCCATGTATAAAGCTTTCAAAGCCAACCATCTCGAGTTCCTTTGTAGTCCCATTGTGCCATATGTCCGTGATGTTGTACTGTTTCCTAGAAGACGTTTTGGTTTGATAACATTTACATTACAAGTTTTTGTAGCCTCCTCATTGTCTGGGTTTGATTCCAATGAATTTTTCAAGATTTTGGTTCGTCCCGATGTTTCGTTTTTACACTCCTTCATTCTGTTTTCATCATCACTTGGACAGTCCAAACAAAATTGTTTAGTAAGCCGCATATTTCCGAAGGATTTCCTCCGTTCGGAAGTACTTGGAATGTATTCATATTCATCACTTGGTTGTTCCAATATTTTATGATGAGTACTGTCCACACTATGGTATCTAGCTAATTTTGGGTATTTCGAAACACCCGATTTTGATTGGTCCTGTAATTTAGGATCTTTCTGTACCCAGTACCTTTCTCTTTCTGGACTGTAATGTCCTGGTTGAAACAGTCCATTAGGCTTGATAATTGAAGTATATGTGAACTCATCTGGTTTTGGCTTAGACTTTTCTTCCTCACAAAACGTGCATTCGCCTGGTGTGCTTAACTTCCGAGCACAATACATACACAACACCTGAGGTTCCTTGTGAAAGAGAGAAAAAGAAGACTCATTAAGAGTCTCATCAATTGAAGACACTGTATCCTGACTGGACATCCTTGAGTCTGTGAAACTATCTCTTCTCGCCTTCCTTTTTGCCCTCGATACACTCATAATATCACTGCATTCATCGTCATCATCTGGATCTGGTCTGATGGATTTGTATCCAAGAACTGGTACAATTCTAGGATTTTCTCCTGTCTCATCTTCAGTGTCATCTAAGGTATTCTGGTTATAAATCCTAAATCCTTTCTTTTGAGAAGCTCTTCGCATAGCTTCAAAATCTCTTAAATGGTCAAATAGCTCCAATTCTGTTCTTGATTTTCTTATTAAAGATATAATCAGAAGCAGTATACACAAACCATACATGCATAACAATCCAACCACAAAAAGTAAAGCGCCTTTGTAATCGTAGTTGATGTCTATGGTGTTGTTAACTGCACTTGTTGGTTGTGGCACCGATCTCGGATGAACAAAATCTGTATCCAGATTTCTCGTAAAATCTGTTTTCGGCAGTGTATTGACGAATTGGTGCAGGAATTTATGTACAACCTGGGTACAATTGTGGCCGTTAGTCATACTGTTTCCACATGGTAGTCCCATTATTTTGAGAAGTCAAACAGCATCATACAACTCTGAAAAGCAAAGAATACAAGATAATAAGTTAATGCATTGAAGTCGTTTGTACGTTACATGCGTTTTTGAATTGTACACTTGACACTTGTAAATACAGCACGTAACATAGGAACTCAGCACAGTAATGCTCAATCTCAAAACTTCAAAGTTTGACAGAGAGGGTGAAATTTTTCAGTTGGGAACAATAGTACAGCGTGCAATTCTTTCGTTCTCCCTTTTGTTATGGACGTTTCCAACTGATAAGCATTTCAGAAGCTGTAGATGGAAAAATAATAATGTTTTGTTTGCAAGGATTTTAACCAAACATAATTGCATGCAGGAGGAGCCCAGTCCTCTCTGGGAGTATTTCTGGGAAACAATGTCCCATTGATTCCCGTCGAGATCAGTTTAACCTAAAGTTCTCCTGGCTGGTGTAGATCTAGATAAGGAAACCTAAAAAGGGAATGACCAATTTACTCCTTTATTAACAATTATTCTTTTAACTATTTACACAGGACGCCATGGCCTTGTCTCACTTGCAGAGCTGTATATTAGCGATTACTCACATTTATTATTAACGACTAAAGTGGTAGAGCTTATTATAATCAATTGTGTGAAAGGCAACCTTGTGTTGGAAATTACCAAAATAGATTAATAGACCCAGATTAAATTTTCCCAAGCGTGAAAGAAGCTAGACAGTGCAAAATTTGCAGTTTAATGGAGCATGTTTAAGTCAAACTCTTATCTCATTTCTCATAACGCATTATTTACAATACTAAAAATCAAAATGTTTCATATACACGATAGTCCTTAAAGTTGACTGTATCTCGACTATATCTCTGCTGATTGTTACCAACATAGCGTTTTTTCCTAAAGACTCTGGGACACTGCAAGGAACAATCAAGGTCAATTTCAATATAAACTCTCAATGGTAATACCCCTGTTATTAAGATCGTCATGTTTAATGACTGCCGCACATCAGTTCACACTTGGGAGTCAGTGAACAAAAACATTAACAAATTCATGAATGCGAAGTCGGTTTTTATCCCTATTAGGAGATGTCTCCACATGCCAGGTGGTGACGATCGTTGGAAACGTGTATGTGATCAGATCATGAAATTACTGTTAAAAGTTAAGCGCCCTGCAACAATTGAATTAAATGTGCTCAGCATGAAATTCAATTTTTGCAGTGCGATCAACTTTTGATAGTAATTTCACGAACTGCCGTCCTTATTAAGACAAGATAGAAGATGAAGGTATGAAATGGTAGAATTTCACTTTATGCTTTTATTTTCATCAATGGCATAACTTGAATCTCGTTTTGTGATTGAGATTGTCGTTGAGTAACATTTTCGTAACCTAGAGTTTAGCCAAACTGCTAAAAGTCATACCCATGATCACTTATTCTTACAAGACCACTGATTAATTATTGATACTGGGCTAAGATTAAGAGCAAGACATGCTAAACTGCAAAGGAACATCAATCTTGTAACATCATAGAAGTGCTGCATGTGAATGTTGCTTCATTTTCCTTCCATACAGTTCAGGAAAACTCATTACTTTGATGACTTGCTGACATTTGGGAACATAAGAAATAAAATTAAGAGGATTTCTTCCTCTGGTGAGGGGGGCAATTGTGTACTTGATAAAAAAAAAACAACGATGAACAAAATTAGCTCTGGATTGGTTATTCATTTTGGAAACAACAGAAATTCACGCTGCGCGTTAGTTTGCTTGACATTCCATTGTGCCTACAATAAATTCCATTTCATCCTGTGAGCACGGTTAGCAAATGGTACTTTATCCGCGTTAACTGTTACTTGAAACCTGTTCACTGAACTTCTGTTGCTTTGTACGAAAACAGTGCTTATTGACTTAGTTTTCAATTAATCGGAAACGAAATTCCTCCAACTTTCCGGCAGGAAATTAAGATTAGCTTTCTTATTAAATTGGAAAAGGCAGATGTTTCACTGGAAGTTCGCATTTCCTCTGGTGCGCACAATCTACTTTGACACGTTTCGCACATAATTGAATTTCTTACATTAGAAATTTACAGCACCAAAGGTGTAGATTTCTCGTGTGTTTTTCTGCAGCCGATCACTCAAGACAGTTTCTCAAGGCGTACTAAATGGAACGGTGCTCGACAGTGTAAATCATAACGTTCCAAACTTTAAAAAGTGTTTTAGAGTTTCTCCAGTATGACTAAGAATGGAAATAGGAAAAAGAATTTCTTTGAGCAAGAAAATGTTTCATTTGGCAACAATGAAGTTTCATGCCGTGCTATTTCTGTTGTCCACATAATGGACAATTTCTCAAGTTTAACTCAGTACTTGGTAAACACAGTCATTTTCGATTTCGCTTTTGTCACTGCGATAATTAATGTAAATTATTGCAACGAGTACCACTGTGGGTGTACCCACTTAATGGTTAAGACTGGACAGGATATAAAACGATTCTTTCAAGTCAATGACTTTATGTAAATTGACATTTATATTTCCCCTTGGACCATCACAGTCTGGACTTCCTCCAGTTAATTGCATAGTACACATTGTTTATCGTGATCTTCACTGAAGTAATCGTGAAGACGAAGCCAAAGACAATTAAGGTATCCTCTGTTTAAACACATTCCCCCAAAGCTGACGATAACTCCTAATATCTGATGGCACCCACACACATCCATCGACCCACTCTCCCACATACGGACCCACACTTACACACTTACACACACACACACACACACACACACACACACACACACACACACACACACACACATGTTAGTTCTTGATTGCTGCCTGTTATTTTCAACTCATTAACCTGTCAAGTGTTCTCTACCTCTTGTTGACCTAACTATTACAGCTGTCACCAAATATGAACATAATTGATTATTACAACAAAGCTGAATAAAATGTACAGAGCCTCTCTCCTGAGAGTTGAAATCTATGGACCTTTTTGGCGGATGTAAGTCTTGTTTACACCTTGACCACCGACAGCTGAACAAGGAGAAAGCAGATGTTCTGAATTCATGAATAGGTGTGAGCCAATTTGGACCTTGCCTTTAACTGCAGCAATTCTCTTTCTACACAACAGGAACTATTTATCATTTCATCTTAAATGTGTTAGTATATAAGAAAGTATCCTTTTGACATAGTGTACAAAATGTTGAATCATAATTTCCTTATTTTAAGAACGGACAGTCGCCTTACAATGTTGGTTAAGTGAAGGTCCATGAAATAGGCGAAGCAGTACACGGAATTCGTATCAGTTTCGAAATGTCTAGAACAAAAGAAAGGACATAAGAATTTCACACTGTGCTTTTGATGCGCCATTGTTCCCTAACTGATATGAATTCCGTGTACTGAACATTATTTCTAACGGTGTAATAACTAAAACATTGGACCTAGATATTCTTCGTGAATTGTATTACCCAAGTGGAAATATTATTGCCCTCATAGTAATCCTCTATCTTGTACAAGTTCTTTCTGCTTCACAAAAGTTTGAAGATAACTTAGCATAAAACATAAAACTAGAAAATAAACGCTTCTTAATGTCACTTAAAAAGGAGAAAAACCTGGACGAAGAAGACTGTCAAGGACACACGATCACCAGGGCAGTTACGATGAAACATCCTTCTTGAAGATTTTATATTCATAAAAATGACATATAGTGCATACAGAACTTTTCTACAATGTCATAAAAGATAGATAAAACCAAGAAACAGAAATAACAGCAGTGATAACCTTATCTTTTAAGGCTTCTTTATGTAGCCACTATATTACGCAACTTCAACAAGGGAATTTAATACATGCTGAAAAGACTTTAACAGCTCAGCTATGACTCAGCAGACAAAAAAGTTTTCAAAATCTCAGTTGATTTATTTTCTATTAAATTTATTACATTAAATTTATTTCCATGTTCTTACAGTATATTCATGTACAGTTATACCTGCCACATGTTATTGAGAATGAAATTCCCATCAGTATTGAAACAATAGTACATCAAATGCACAGCGTGGAATTCTTTTGCTCTATTTTTGGTTCTGTACGTTTCTAAATTGATAGAAATTTCAGAAGGTGATACATGCCAAGACTGGAATAACAGAGTAATAGAATCAAAGAATCAAATGTATACTCGTTTCCTACTGCTTGGTTGTGAACAATTAATTATGTCATTGAGTCAGTAATTATTTATTCAGAGTTTACTTTATTTTACATGATGTTCTGGAAATTTGTAATATTAAATCACTTTTGTCATCGAAATCAATTTATTGTTGCATATTCATTCAATAGCAAGATGAAACTCCTAAAATCTGGATACAATTTGGTAGCATTTTGTTGTAATAACAATAAATCTTCCGTACCTTTTAGGGACTCATTGGAACACGCACGCACTTTTCATGTGCAGCAGCAACTAGAGTTAATTACATTAATTTTTCATTAGTCTTGATACTCAATAGCTGAGTAACTCACATTGCTCCTCAGTCTGAAGCCAGCAGCTGAGAAGTACACAATTGTAGTCCCTCTGGTAGTATTGTAGAATAAATACTTGTGTACAAAGGTTTCGTTTGTTTCATTCCAATACGTTCCACATTGCGGTTCGTGATTTAGGAATTCTTCCAGACATTGGAAAGTTCGTCACATTTGAAAACGAAAAAGTTTCATGCTGTGCTTTGGTGAGCATAAACAGTGTGAAATTTTCAACTTCTGTTTTCGATTTGATTTTCAATTTAGTACTGCAGAAAAGCCCCCGAAAATTCTTCCTTTGGATGGAATAATCATTTACATATTAACCACATACATGACATTGTGGTACTGGTGTTTCTGTTACGTTATTTCTACATTTATGCCAAATTTGCAGCGTAATGATCTGGTGATCACAGCTTAACGTCTATTCTTGCTTCAATTCTTGGTAACAGGTTGTGGGTTGGCAATCCATCATTTCGATTCCCTGAATATGGCATCCATGAAAGATCCAAAGGCAGTAGTGCAATAGGAAGCAACTGTGAAGCAACATAACGGTACACCAAAATGTGCCATCCATCATTATTGCTCTCAAGCAGTTCATTGAACTGTAACCACTGCATCCTTTGATTCTTTTGACTCTTTCATTAAAGCAATGACGCAGAAATCCGAACTTCAAAACTTTTTGAAAGTTTTCAGCAAGCACGAAGTCAACAAAAGTGTGAAAAGGGTAAATTTTAACATAGGAGTTTGGAAATAACATTGGAATACGCTATTAAAACAATTCAAAGATTGATTCCTAACCTTTTATGCCATTGTAAAACATCACTTACGCTTTGTTTAAGAATCAGTCTATGATTTAAGACGGAAAGTTTAAAGCCCAATTTTCAATAACGGTGTGGAATGACTTTAAGGAAGGTGTATTGATAGGTGGCTGGGGAACTGAGGGGACTTGTTACTATGAATTTATCAGAACCAAATGGATCGACATTCGTTTTGTTTAATCACAGGACTGGAAGGTGCTGCCACCGCTACAACTAATTAACATATTTTCCCATGTCTTCTGACCTATCTTGCATTCTCTTAACTCTTCACACAAATCTAATTAAAACTTTCTGATATGATTGCATCCAATCAGAGCCACTGAAAGTTTTCATAAATTACTGAATCTTAGAATAATTAAAAACAAAGTAATCTTTGTTGAGTTGTAGCAGATTGTTTGCAGCTTGCCTAACATTGCCTTGTCTGGGTGTTTTAGGTGTTTTGGAGAATAAAAACAACTTTATGGCTTCATAACACAAAAGTTATGTATCGTTAATTGTATAATGTGCAATAGAAACGAGATCAAAACTTGGTTCAGATCATGAAATTACTATTAAAAGTTTTCGTCCGAATTTCAATAACCCAGCATGAAATTTTCAATTGACTTTCATGCTGAGTTATTGAAATTCGGACGTAAACTTTTAATAGTAATTTCACGATCTGTATATTTTAATCAAGAAGATACATTTGGCAGTCGCCACAGGTGTGAAGCAGTTAAGCAGCAGCCCCTTTCTTGGAGGTCTTTCAATAAAACAAAGAACAATTGATCTTGAGATTTTATTGGGATCGTTTGTTGTGATTTAGTGACAATAAATGCCATGAACATCTTTCCTGTTCTTGAAAACAAAAGATTTAGATTCTGATCGTTTGTAAGACCACTTTTTTCAGTATCTGCTTGTACTTTTGTGTATTGCACGCACATACGCACGCACAAAAAACCTGGTGTTTTTTATTCGTTCCCTTTTGATGTTTATGCTTTACCCCAATGGAGCATCGCATTATTTTATTGTTGTTTCTTTTGCTCTGTACGTTTCCAAAATCACAGGTATTTCAGGAGCTGGCCATGGTTCCCTTTTCTGCCAAAGAATAACAGGGCAGTCAATTGAACAGGTCCCCCTTTTTTGTCCCCACCTATATTTTATGGCGATTTTAAACATAACTTTATGAGTTGGTTTGATGAATAAGAACTGCATTTAGCAAATATTTTTAAAAAATCATAAAAATGCAGTAATTTCACTTGTAAAGTCTCTGCTTTATCATGTGTATTTTTGAAAGAAAACAGAAAAGCAATGGTTGAAGTTTGTTTTGTGTTTGAATCAATAAATTCTCTGCCGTCCTCATTCATCAATGTCAGCCGCAGAACCTTAGAAAAAGTATCAAACTAAATCCTAAAAAGCAAGTAGATTAGACTTCCAATTATTTCAGTATGAATGTGGTGAATTGGTACTCAATCAGATAATCAGAGCATTGATTTATTTAGTAGAAAATAAAAGCATTGAAAACAATGTTTTCGACAAAGTAGAAAAAAGTAAGACAGAAACCTATTTCGTTCAATCTTTTTGTAAATACTACAAGTACGAATGTTATCCCTCAATATGAATATGAAATCTGATTTCCTTTCTTAAACATTTTGACGAAACCAACGTTAGTTTTGAAACAATAAAATATTACGTGGTGTTAATATTCGCGTCAAGAGTACAGCGTAAAATTCTTTCGTGCTTAAATCTTCGGTTTTGTATGATTTTCTTCCATTTTTTTGTACCGCACGGACGTTATCTTTGTTCTCGACTTCAGATCATGAAATTACTTTCAATAGTTTAGCTCCCCACAACAACTGCATTGAATGAGGTCAGCATGAAACTCAATTCTTACTTTTAATAGTTGCTAGATGTAACCCGTCGGTACCCGACGGAACTACAAAGAGAGACAGAAAGAATATATAAATAAATAAATACCACAAAGTAAAAACCATTGCTGCTCATCTGCCACATTCAGACAGTGCAGCTCATCTAGCTGTGTGTAAAGCAAAAATGGGTGGGGTGGATTGTCAGGATGTGGCAGATGAGCTTTTGGCATATTGTAAATAAGGGACCTTTGGAC
>JBCAUI010007704.1:0-10116 GCA_038406195.1 Haplosyllis anthogorgicola
ATTCATATATACACATACGAGAGACATTACATTATAGATTTACATTCATACTTATATTCAGTACAAGTTATTAACTTTATGCAGTTCAGTTTATTCATCGTTTATGTTATTTGTGCAACTTGAACATTGAGTGTTTTATGTGCGATCTATGCTAGCAATTGTGAACATGTGCATAGAAATAAAAGGACTTCACGTTCCAAAGGAAGCTTCACTGGACAATCTAGTTATTATTACTCATGTTAAGTGTAAAAAGTAATAGTTCAACCGGAGGCAGATCTCAGCAGTAAGAACCTTACCGACATAAGAACCTTTATGATCTGTGTATATTGCAAAGTGAGACAGTAACGAATATTCCCCATAGTATCATCTGCACCAGGCCCGTCAGCAGTAAAGACATCTAACGGACAACCGTGGAGCAGCTACACGTAGTCTTACCGCTCGGTACCGCGACATGTATACAACACAGTGGTAGGACCACGCATACAGATCAATTTCATTTTTTCATCTCAAATTTAATCTCTTTTAAACGATATACCTTGTTCATGATACACGTTAAAGTTGTAACTCTAAATAATGTTCAATGTTGAAGACTTCTCCAGGCGTCATTTACAATGTCTACTTTCACTAATTATTTTATTTGGAATTTGGCCTTTCTCACATATCACGGTGGTCGAACTGACCCCTCGTCACCAGTGTACTGTAAGCAATGACGTAACCTGGGGCAGAAAATTAAGTCGTTATTTTGTTGTGAAATATTGAAAATCAAGGATACATATATATGAGTTGGACTCATAATTTGGATTTTTTGAGGATACCATAAAATAAGTATTGGAAGTATATTTTAAAGTGTCAATTTATGTGTGACCAGCATGAGTTAAGGAAAAGAGAAACATTAAAAAATTCAAAAGTCCCAGACATTTCAAAACAATGCATATTGCAGATTACTAAAACTGGTTTCAAACCAAACATTTTTCAGTAATATTTTCACAATATTTGTGCATAAATACTAAAGAATAACTACAAAAACTGTTTGACACCCTGAATTCTTACTCCTTAGAAATGGCCACTTCTCTTTCTGCTCCGGTTACATCATTGTTTAAAGTGTAATGTTTCCGTATGTCTCAGGACGACCAGTGTGATATGTTAAACCTCGACCTTTCATCTGTCGGTTTGTCTAATGCATTGGTGGATCTAGGGCCCCCCCCCCAAACGGCCCAAATTTTCTTCGTTTTCATGCAGTTTCCGCTAAATTTTGGGCGAAAATAGGGGTGCCACCCCCAACGGGCCAAGCGCCCCCCCCCCAACGGGAAATCCTGGATCCGCCCCTGCATGGGCATACAAAGATGACAATGTCTGATTAAGTCAAAGCCGCAGTCTGCTCCGCACAAGACAGTGTCAAGTCTGTGTTAGGAAAGCCATTACTTGTCGGCGAAGTGTGCAATGCTATTAGAAAATGCATTGTCACTGAAGTTACGTATACGCTACGTAATAGTTTTCGTGCATGTTCATGGGAAAGACGAATCAGAGAATTACTTAGAATGAAATAATAATTTGCTATCTCAGTTAGGTCAATAGATATCTTGTCGCAAATTCATGGAAATCAAGACATCACAATAAAATCCAAATCGGTTGCCTTTCCTCAAAGGAAGTATAACATTTATAATTTGCCGTTTTCAATAGTACACGATCCAGCATTTGAACAGTTATTCCAGGTGAGTTATTATTGGAACATAGAGATCTATCTAGCTTTACTGTACACCTGAGAGGCCCCTGATGGGCGCAAAGCCAAGATTAGACAGATAAGAAAAAACATCAGACGTTTTCCTGCCAAGAGGCTTCAATGGGAGTAGCCAGTGTTTACCAACTATAATTTTCTCCAGGGGTCCTCTTTGCGAATTGTATCAGAAAGCTTTAATGTCTTGTTAAATTTACAAACATGCTATTCAATTTCCAAATATTTTGGTTTCTTCCTTTGTTCAGTGTAATACAATGCATGCAATTGTGTACAGATTAAGTGCAGTTTAGATTTGTATACATTGAAAAAATACAGGACTCTTCTTCAACAATTAGTGACTTTTAGATAGACATCTTACAATAAAAACGTATCCCTGCATGGATGGAAGAGGTAGGAGGAGAAAATCTAATGTTGTTCGAAAATATAAAACGCTTACAAGTGTATTTTGATAATTATGCCAAGGTGCCTCAATAACTGTCAAACTGAATTGAATTGAACAACTTTTAAATTTTTTCATTTTCAGCGCCGGTCTCTTTTTCTTTCCATGTCACTCCATTTCATATCCTCATAAATGACTGATCTTGACTTTCTTTCCGACTCTAAACACTGTTGGTGCGCACCTTCTTCAAAATACCGGGCAAAATATCGTTTTCAGATTTAATGGGCAAACAGACAAACAAACAAACTTCAGATAGATCGGTAAACAACATCGTGTAGCAATAATAAACAAACATTGGTGGTCGGTCCATTTCTAGGTAAAAGATCCATTTAATTTTTATTGCAAAATAAACAATCTGCACAGAAGGATTTTCTATCTAGCCACAACCTCCGATTTCTCATATTAATTAAGATGCAAAGTAACTTTGCAACGTTTACAAATGGGTTATCTGTTTTGCATCAAATTGTTCTGAATGAAGTAAACTTTTAATTTCTACTTTTGAATTACATAAAGCAATTTAACAATTAAACAAAATAAATTTAACAAATTAAACAATTAAACAAATATGACATTTACGAAAGGTTAATCTTGTGGTCGGAAAGAAACACTAATTTGATATAACAATTAAGAGTTCAACACAAAAATGAATTTTTGTATGAATCTACCTCCTGAATATCCCGACAAACTAACTTTGCCTGCACCAAAAAACCCACTAAATTTCAGAGCTCTTCAAGAGTAGAACAGAAACGTATCGGAGCAAACCCGATTGTCAGACTCTGCAACATCCGCAATACAAAGGAGGCAAATTGATATTTTCATCCGCAGATGTGTAAAATATGAACAAACATTGGGTGCCCCCCGTTTCTCTTCCCGCACCCCCTGCCACCCCTCTTCTCCAGCAGTCCGCACTCCACTCCGCAACTGTTTCCTCCAAATTCTTCCAGATTTTATCTGTTGTTTTTCTGCTAAATTAATTCTACACAAACTCAGCTGATATTTGTATTGGGCACCTGTCTGGAGAATGTGCGCTTTGTATAACTCTTCAAGAAAAGTAACTTCGATACTACGTCGGTAAAAATGCTTCAAACTTCATCTGTAGGGTTTGCGCCGTTTTCCTATAGCCAATGTCGACTAAAATCAAATATACGTCACAATGACCCAATTATCTGAATAGCTTTACATTTAACAGTATTGAGATCAGTTTGCAAGCACTAAAAGCTACGATGACATGACTACAGACAATGCACTGGTGTCAAGATCTTTCGGTACTATTTGCCAACTAGCCGAAACTAATTATCACACAACTCCCAAATTGAGTCTCTGTAAACAGGACAAATACACCAAACTTGTCCAACCCACAATACACCCTAAACAGAGTCCGACAGAGATGAAAATAATTATTTTAAGTTCATGTCATTTTTACAGTTAAATATATCTTTCAGACAATATGATATGACAAATAGTGAAAACAGTAGCAAGATGTAGATAGAACATAATCTCACTTTAGTTTATCTCAAAAGAAGAAAGTGTCAAAATTCTCGCAAATATTTAGGGACCCCCTCGACGAAAGTTATGGCGTCATAAGCTTCTCTCATTACTCAAGCCTTTCAAAAGAGCTCATAATAACCGTGTGTACGAAGTTGACAATACACTTGTTAGGGCGGTCTGACAAATGTATTTGCTGGGAAACCGATACAAAATAAACAGTGGTTGTGACACATGTTGCTTCGTTTTGAGACGAACTTACGTAAATTGACATGAAAGTTCTGTAGCAATGTTTCTTCTATATTTAGTAATCGCCACTCACCAACTTATGTAAAGCCCTCACAGTGTGTGTGTGTGTGTGTGTGTGTGTGTGTGTGTGTATGAGTGTGTGTGCCCGTTTGAAAGAGCGCATGTGTGTCTTCACTGATGACACGTTACACACTTCCATCTATTTCACTGCAATTTCTTGGCCAGTCATGTTTCGAATATTTCATGATATTAAACATTTCTCGTTAAGTATTTAGCCCACAGCTATAGTTCTTGGTAATTTATCTTAATGTCAATTTCAAATGCCTCAAATCCTATTAAAGGAATTAAAAAGGAAATACCCTCTGTAATGAGATTAGGAGCCAAAACTGTCGAAGCTTCGCCAATGCAGAGACATTGATCATGCAAATGTTGACCAAAATGGAGAACGAAAATTATCATTGGGAGTAATAGTACCGTTCTCAGTTTGAAATCACAGAGCCTGCATTCTTCTTCCGGCGCTTTGTCTGGTAAAGCTCTAGCTACCTTACTGTTTTTAATGAAGTTTCTAAGTATCCCCTCCTGTAGCAGTCACTAAGCTGTGCGCGGCCAGCATTGGGGCCTCTTTGTCATAAGTGAACCAGTTCCTCACTTTGTGATCATAAAAGTATATCTGCTTGATGTTCTGTTGTACTGAAGTAGGCCAGAAAATGGATCGACAAACAGACGGACGGTGAATTGAGCCAAAAAACAATGTGCTAAAGTTTGGTAAGCACCAAAAATGTGCCTGGTAAACCTCAATGTTTTCATCCCATAAATTGAACACACCAAAATAATACCTGTCCAATGTTTCGGGATTACCCCTTTAATACTGTAACTATTGTCTCAAAAAGTCAATATTTTCTTTTGGGTTTACCGACCTTTATTTAAGGTGAAACACATTAAGATCCTTAGAAGTTGGCCCGCGTGTCAATTTTCACAATTTATTCCCAAATTCTTGATCAACTAAGGTTTGAGATGAAATAAATACCTTAACTGAACAATACACAAAAGGTTGGGATATGGTTTGATATTGAATTTTTCTTACTTTGTGCCCACTGAAATTGGTCCGTTTGAGATTAATGAAATGCATACGTGCCACAAATTCCCATTAATTTGCCAATACTTATTTGCATACTAGTTGTTATTCTTTCTATGAAGTATTTAAAGAACAAAATAGTTTTCCGAAATATGCAGAAACAATTCACAGGAAAATCGATATTGCGATGAATCTAACTATATCAAGTATGCTAATCAATTGTGACATTTGTTGTTTCATAGGTTAGGTCAATTTACGCAGAAAAATTGAAACACGTCAGCAACTGCCCAAAAACACATACATGCACAATTTCAAGGGAAGTTTTCATTCAACTGCAAAAATATTTGCATCACCACATTTGGTACATAAAAATCTAAACATTAGTATGAACGTCAAAATATAATGTTTATAACGCTGTAACATCTTATCCATTACCTTTCCATTTCATAATATTAAAGAAAAGTTATATTACAACGTATTTTAATACTTTACCGTTTTCCATTCTTGCCGGCTTGATGGAAGATTATCCAATGACATCAAGTATCATAATACTTTGTCCATACAAAGGGCAATCCGTATTTTGTTGAACTTTGACACCAGAATAAAGTTCGGACATTTAACTCCCTGCACATTCCCCTGACAAGTGGCGCTTATCTCGGGTCAAAATGTCAATTGGCATTCTCTTATGTCAAATCTGCCTGTCCATTTAGGTATGAAGTGACCGCTGGTTTTATGGGTCCAACATATTTGCATATTCAGGGTACGATAGAACTGCCCTTTGTAGCTCGTACTTGTTCGTGCGTTAGGCCTTACCACCGATGGAAACATGTTAACCACCATTGGGGCCACCGTTTAGGTGTTAATAACAGGGCTTTAAATTCAGGTTAAACGAAAAATAGGTTTTCTCCACAGTTCTGTGGTTGTAAGCGACAGGTAGTCTCAAATTGCAGATTTCTTAAAAGACAGTTTTCACTGTATAAAGTTCACTATAGCTCGAAGATTCAAACATAATCTCAGTAAAAGGTCAGCGAGGGTCAAATCGCATGAAGGTCAAGGTTACTACCTGTATGAAAATACATTAGGCTAGGTAAGGTTGAAGATGGCAATTTTGTCCACAGATATTTGCCCAGAGAGACATCTTTTAAGAATACACGGCTTCGCAGATAGGATTTACACAAAAATATACAAAATATTTTGCCCTCTTATTCTACCTTCGATCTTTACTCTATTTTTTGTAATCAATTTAATCATGTGTACCCAAAACTTTCACTTTCCATCTACACATAAAAGGCTAAAATCCCAGCTATTCTAAGTGACCATTACCCCGAATAGATATACAGCTATGTTAACTAAGTCAATTTTCCCACTGGTCATTATCCCATTAAATTTTATTGCCCTGATTCCATTAATGGGAGATTTTATAATATTCTACATCTTAAATAGAGTCCAGATTCTTGTCGACTTGTTCAGCACAGACTTCAAAGGCAATATCACGAAAGTAGCTTTACTGGCTTCAGAAACACAAATGCATCTTGTCTCGGATGGGCAGACAGACAGCGAACAGATAGACGAACGCACAGACAATAAAAGCATATAAACACATGCATGCACACACGCACGCCCACATACACACTATTGCATACTAAAATCATATGATGTTTCCAACAACGATTTAACCCTTGAAAGTCCCAGATTCAGCAGATAGCAGAGACATATTGAAAACACACAATAGCTTTAATTTTTTAAACGAACACCAAATGTGCCATTACAATAGGATCAATTTCGTTTTAATAGCAACTAAGTGGATAATTGATCAATTAAAATCACCGCTTATATCTTCAGGGCATAACACGACTTTTCAAAGACGGAAGCTCTACTTAATCCTATTAAAATTACACAGCGGGTGGCAAATAGAAAAACTGAATAGAATAACCAGCAACCGCGCCATTTTTACTTTGTGGGCTTCGCAATTTCTACATGTATTCCAATTTAACATTGTAACTGTGGTAACATTTACAAGTTTATACACAATTAACCCCAACGTTACACAATGAGTTTCGTTACAAATTTTGGCAAGGAATTTAGATTGCACATGCAGATGTAATTTATTTCCACATTCCTTGACGTAAGAGGCTCCATCTACTGTTAATTTGGCATCTTTTTCCTTTCCACCTCTCACTAACAGAAACGATGTGTGCAGGTTAGTGTGTGTGTTTGTGTGTGTGTGTGTGTGTGTTTTGTATGTGTATGCGTGTGTGGGGGGGCGCCCGCGTGTGCGTGCACACATGTGTACCATGCGTTCCGGTATGACTATGTGCGTTTGTTTGTTTGAAGGTTTTTGTACGGTTCAGTATTTCGCATTCATTCAAAACTAAGCGCCCTCAATAACAGACTCACCTGGTTTCTGTGGAAGATAAGCTGTTGACGTGAAAGATCGTCTGTTGTTGGTCGATTCCTTGATTCGCTTGGCTTCCTCTGGATGATTAAAACGGAAGTAGTTAGAACGACCAAGACAAAGCATACAACCTGCAATGACATATTTTTCCATACTTTTAAATATGTAATGTTTTTTAAAAAATTGTTGTGATAGCCTAATACCTCGTGCAAATACAAAGTATGAAACACGTCTGAGAATGTTATCCAACATTCATATGTTTGTAACGACAGTAAATTCAACTTTTGGAAACCCAAAAACAACCTCCTCGAGTATCTATTTACCATCAATGGCAATTGTTCTTATAAGTTTAATAAAAATGTAGTTTACAAAAGCGCCTTTTGCAAAACAAGCTCTTTGAAGACACGATACACACAAAAATATTTTCCGTTTTCAACAAAGATCAGCCGCCACCAGTTGAATGTGATTCATCGAGTTCATCATATCTCTATGATAATCTAGTTGCTTATCACAACAATTTTTTACGTCCAATCACTCGGCCAAAAGTCAGTGAGGAACATATGTTGTCGATCTGTGTGTTTATCCTTTATCCTTGAGTTGAGTAACAAGGGATAATCTCTCGATAATCTGTTGATCCATTACTCGGTAGTTTGTTTACAATCAGACATCCAGTGTTGACCAATATGAAGTAGTCCTTCAACCTCCAGACAAAGTGCTGGACAGGCAATGAATGCAAGTTATTCTTCTATCATCAAGGCAAATTCCGAAAACTTATTGAGACACAATTTCATTCAAATTAATCCAAATATAGAAATTGATCTACTGAACCAAACGCTTTTTTGCTGCAACTTGTACTTTTACCGCAACATGTGTTCAAAATATAACAGCATGAATTCTTGAGTTCTAAATCTACAAACCGAAATGAATGATTCATAGCAGGCAACAGTGAACCCAATTTAGTTCTGCAACTTCAGTGCCAGCAACAATTATGTAATCCGTCTCTGTCACAACAACCGACATTCTAGCATTAATTACAGAAACACATAACTCGCTCACTCACACGAGAGACACTGCAATGTATACTGATCCCACTTCGGTTTTCTTCTAATTAGTAAAATTACACCAACACGCGTCAATCCAATAAACACATCACAAAATTATCCATTCTTAGCTGAATAGTAAATTCTTGTTTGACTGCAGCCAAATTTCTCGCATCTTTCAAGATCCACCTTCGTCCAGGATTAACTGTCGTTTACACTGATTTTACACAGAAAGAGAGAGGAGCCCTTGGTCTTCTTTTATGCGTAGAATCTGGATCTGGAAGCCAGTAGCTCATCCAGATGGCTTCCAGGAGATAGTCCATTAATCCTTCGATTAGTTCGGTTTTTTCTTCTGATTTTAAGGTGGTGGAACGCAAGCTTAGTGATGTACGCAAAAATTAATGATAAAACAACGTCTTAAGTGTCCAATCGTATTATTTTGTCATGTTAAATAAGAAAGACTGTACTCTGCAGTGTAATGATGGAATATCTCATCTTTTACTTCCCGAGGAACGAAAAAGAAACAACTCGAAAGAAATAACAAACCTCTTCAATAGTGTGAAAATGTGAAAATCACTCAACGATTTTCTTCACAGCAGATTTGAGTAAAACACCCATTTTAAGACCTACATGAACTGTCCAATTGGCCAAATGACCACCAGTAAGAGTGAAATGCCAGTAGCGGATCTGGGCCTGCCCCCCCCCCCCGTTAAACTATGTTTTGCCGCCATTTTGGGCCCCCCTCGCAGAAATTTCTAGATTCGCTACTGGGTGCCCCCGCCCCTAGCAGAGTATAGAGCACAATCTCTGGCAAATATTCGACAAGAGCGTCATTCCACCTTCACAGAAACAGAGCCTCTTGAGATGTTCGCGGAACGCAAAGCCCTCTCCTCCGAACACAACTCCTCGGCAGATTTCAACACAGACAATTAAAGGTGTGTAACCCCCGAGATTATTCACCCGGCTTTGTGCAACCTACCCACATAAATATCCGTGGTTACTAATTGTCCCGGTTGTTCGCTTCTAGACTACAAAGCTGGATACATTTCACAAACACGGACGGGTCAAATATTAAGCAGGAATGGAAAGAAAGAGTCGAGAGGGGCGATGGAGGGTTAAGGGCCTCCGATCCCTGTAAAAACACCTTTTAAGAAGGTGGACGCCATTTTGGGCCGCAAGTGTTCCAAGTCATTTTGAGTGTCCAACAAAGAAATTTCTAGATCCACCACCGAGCCTCTGAGGGGCGAATGAAAATGTGAATAAAAGATAGTTTGGACGAATATTCCAATGTAAGTACATGCAAAGGAAGAACACTGAGCAAACTAAAGTTATATACTTTGTTGTACATGACAAGTGGCTACTTAAAGCGCGATAGATCGGATAGCATATACAAATGCCCCCCACGGAGAAAAACGTCGGTAGATTTTGTGACATAACACCACTCGGCTGACGACATCCTGGCAACAAACGATCTTAAGATATCTCTCAACGTTAAGGGCGTCATCCGTTCCAAAATATTAACTTAAATTATGATTTGAAAGATGCGGAGACATAAAATTTACAATAAACACAATCTATTTAAGATAAAAACGATTATGGCAGTCCTACCGGGATTATATTATGGTCCTGGTCAACTTTTTTGCAATGGCGGCCCAGAACACAAATGTAGATTTCGTCCGATACATAGACCCTCATTGC
>JBCAUI010007726.1:0-10115 GCA_038406195.1 Haplosyllis anthogorgicola
TATCTCAGACTTTTGCATGTATTTTGAAATTACAGCATGTTGCAATTTTAATTTTGAGCATGACAATAGCTGAGTATGTAAGTTATGGTATGCTTTGACTGTTTTCTCCAGAAACTATAACATATGCTTAAAAGACAGAAAATTACTTCTTTTTCTTTGAATGGCTACTAGAAATTTTATTTTCCACAAATTAGTTGCTATTTATACTATGTAGGTCATTACTAAGTACCAAGGTCATTGGCTCAAGTTCAAGGTCACAGGAATAAAAAGTGTACAATTTTTAACCTGTTTCTACCAATATGACATGTGACAATGCTTGTGACATGTAGATAAGGTCAAGGTAAAAAAATAAGCCAAGGTCATTTGAAGGTCAAGGTCATCTGAAGCTTAAATTTCTAATTTGTTCATAATTTTCCATGTTTTAACATTGATGGCATTTTATTGACTAAAATGTGAAGTGGGCAGTGGACCTTCGACTGAAAGGCATTCTTGGTTTTTATTGCTCACCGGGTGCTGTCATGGTTTTGTGGTGTAGGAAAATTAATTCAGCCGTCTACAATGCAGCCGAAATGCAAAGTTTTCTTTCGTGATATTTGCAAAATCGAATTAAAGTACAACGAGTTCAATATTGATATCTTGTTTATCAAATGGGAGGTGAAAGTACTCAAACATGTAAACAGTCAAGTTGATCGGTTGCAAGTTAAACTGGCACAGTGACAAAATTACGATAAGATCCTATCATGATTGTTTCAGGGAAATCCAGTTTGTGTTTAAAAATAAGCTGCACAAATTGTATCAATGCCAGTGCAGCAGACAAAGGGTAGTTCGCCAAACGGTACCTGGATATAATTTGGCGGACCGTGAACGAACAAAAAACTTTACCTCCCTGTACTTTTGAGTGTACAGCCCAAAGTCTTTGAAGAGAACAGAAAAGATGACAGATCTTGAAATAATTGGTATAATTGGTAGATGTCTATGTTTGTTACTAAAATATCTGAAAATATTCATAAGTAAAGTTAATAGTTAAAGTTAATTTACTCTTGAAATATCGCTACAGCATGCTACATCAATTTAACTTCCCAGTCAGGAACTCACCTGAGAACTCACCCAACCTTGGTGTGAGCTATCCCTTAAGTGAGCTATCACCTTGTGGTGATGAGATCAGGTGGCAGCTAAACATCCCCCATAGGGTCATGCACAATTGTTTCTGTTCTTCCCACATAGGGCTGGTACCAATTTTACACCTTGGTCTGGTGAGGCTGTGATTTACTAAGACACTGCCCAATGTCTTTACCCTGTCCAGGAATAGAGCCCGGGCCGCCTGCGCAGCAGCGCTTCACGCTAACCACTACACTACACTTAGTACATTGTCAGCCATCACGTTGGAAGAAATAATGACATTTCATAATAATCTAAAATGTATGTAATGGTACACCAGAATCCCGTGAATATGTGGCTGTAGGTTGTGGTCACTCATCATGTGTCAAACTATCCCATTCTAAAGTTACATCGGTCATCAAAGTCTTCTGAAGTAAAATGCACAGGATGTCATGTCATGTTGCTCCTGTTTATGGACGGATAATTTTTCTCGAAATGCGAAGTATTTCTAATCAAACACCAGCTTTAATTGCAGACAGGCAAAACAAGAAAAAGATTTTTGTCCAGATTTGGGTCATACAACAACTGTTCGGCTCTGTGTTGGTAATTCTTTACTTGTGTACCTGCACCTGACAATATATGAACATTGTTTCATTTCTCACATTATCATTGCGGTGCAAAAAGAAGAGTAACTGATGTAATCAGTAACCTTCCACCCAAAGTATCTCCACAGAAAAGGGCCTTGCCAAGGGCAGATAAATATTTACCGAGTCTTGCCCAAAGATGAGCTTCTTCAATGTCTGGAAAATAACTTTCCAGTAAATAAATTTGTCTTCAAGAAAGTTTTTTGCTGAAACCTTTATCTTAATTTTTCGCTTCAGTAATATTGTCTGTTGCGATAACGTAATTTGCTGACTTCTAGACCTGTGTTTCCTGTAAAAAACATAAGAGATGTTGGAAAGTACATACCAATGTCTAATTCGCTTTAGAATTGAATGTTGACGTTATTGCCTTGATTACTGAAGAATCAATTAAGGATAACTATCCAAATTTACCGATAGACATAGTTTTATTAAATTTTGTAATTAAAACTACATAAAACTTATTCTCTTGCACTATCAGTATAACAAATCTTTCTCTGTTCGAGGTTCAGATAAAGATAATTTGAAAGTATGAAGCCTTACACATTTTCATTCAGTATTCAGTTGATACCAATTATCAGCACAGACAAGACAGAACTACAGCAGAACCTGGTTTGAGCGGCACCTGTCTTGGGCGACATCATGCCTTTTACGGCAGTTTCATTAGAATGTAGATTCTTTATGTGCATATTTATTTTATTCTGTCTTGAATGGCATTTCTACCATTTTATGGCAATTTGGTTGTAGCAAATTACGGTACCGTTCAAAACAGGTCCTACTGTGCATCTATTTTATTCTTAAACATTTTTTTGTGAAACATCTTGACAAGTTATCGACAATTTTTCAGATTTTGGAATAAAATCGGAGCCAATCACTTTTCATCAATGCAATTAAATTGAGCACTGTTTTCACTCCGTTGGTTCCAGCTTCAAGTAGGCAGCTTTACTCTTCGCTAATTTGACTTCTCTACCAAGAATTTAACAGATATGTGAGGTTTCTTTAAAATGAAACAGACGTTCGGTTTCTCTTTGGTTCCAAAGAAAAGCGCTGTCTTTGAGTTCTAGGTTTCTGCAGTGTTGAAATCGTCTTTATGGTGAGTACTGATCCAAAGATACAAACCAATTTTAACTGTAACAAATCGAGTGAAACACGGCGACAATGTTGCCATTTGGTTGGTGTATTTTGGTGTTTTGTTGAACAACAAATGTGTCAGAATTAAATTTACTTTGATTGTCTCCAAATCTATGACAGGATTAGAAACAATTGAAGAATGAAAAGATTAGGGAAAAATTAAACATTACATCAGGGTCCATCGCCTTACGCCCGAGGTCCAAAATCAAATATCATAATTTCTTGACTGATCTTCACTTTTACGTGGTACTGTTGCTATCAAGAACGGTTAAAGCTGCACTCGGGAGTAAATTTTTTAAAAATTGTAACATTTAAAAGTACATGTGCCCAAAATACAGCTAAAGCTTAATAAGGTTCAATAACATAACCTATTCTTTTTTTTTACAAAAATAAGAAATGTAAAGTCTGGACTTTGTTCGCATTTCCATCTTACTTTCCTTTTTGATACCGTAGAACCAACATCATGATCCTTTTATCTAAGGACGAAAGGGGAATCACCATTTTGTTATCAAAGATAATTTATGACAACTCTTGTTTCGTTTACATTTGTTTTTCTGGTTACTGGGAAGCAATGTCTAGATAACGTGGTATAACAATTATTCTCTTCTATTGTTGAGATTGTGCATAATAGCTGGATCCCTATTTCAAAACTATAAGGCCTTTTGTTTTTAATCATTTGGATTACATTGCACTTTCAGGATTTTCAAAGTGCGGCGATCGGGAAAAAAAATTGAACTTGGTCCCAAGAAAGCCAAACTGTTTATAAATATGGATAAAATATTTAATTTTTCTCAATCGTCTCCTGACGAAACTTGTTACGATGGAAAAATCTTGCCGTGCACAACATGTTTCAACCTCAAATGTTTTTTTGGTTTATTTTGAAATCCCGATTTCAAAGTGCGGCGGGAAATGTAATCCAAACAATTAAATAACAAAAGCCTTACAGAAGGTTTTTTCCTTATTCCTTCACAGACGATACTGTTTTATTTCTTCTTACAAATAGTGGTAATGATGATATAAATTAGTTGCTATTGCAAGTTATTATTATTATTTATTTTATTTTATTTTTTTTTATTTTTATTTATTTTATTTTTTTATTATACTATGGACTTATGATTAGAACAATGTTAAGCAGAAACATCTTGGTGTAAGCGGATCAGATACCGTGTCAAATTCAGCACGATAAACGCCAGTACAAACATTGAGGACATTGAGGACATTGAGGATGAAATTCCCATCAGTTTGAAACAATACAAATTCAAAAGCACAGCATGAAATTCTTTTGTGTTCTCCTTTGTTCTGTACGTCACCAAAATGATATGAATTTCATGAGCTGAATCTCGCTTTGCACTTTGTTCCCTGCTGACGTTCTGAACCAGTACACGGAATTCGTATCAGGAGTTGAACAATAGCGCATTAAAAACACAGCGTAAAATTCTTTTGTTCTCCCCTTTGTTCTCTTCGTTTGCCAAATGATACGATTTTTGCGCACTGATCTCAGATGTTGACAAGACATTAAAGGTTTTCCTCCTGCAGAGCAAATAGGTTATAACAGCTTCGCGAAAGTAAGAACTCAAACAATTTAAGTACTTGAGTGCAAACTGTAACTGATTTTCTCAACCTGTCCTCAAAGAAATCATGGCTGGTGATAATCACACTGCGCAGTATATGGACAATGAGACGGCAATTACAGAAGTTGATTCAGAAGAAACGAAAACTGATAACAAACATGTAATGATGATTGTTCATAGTGTGATTGCCTCTGTAGGAATAGTTGCAAATATAACTGTAGTGATTGCTTTCTTAAATCATAAGAAATTGCGTCAAAAGATAACTAACAAATTTATTATTAATGAGGTAAGTGATTCCAGATCATAAATGTATTCATAAAAGCTTAGCAACAATTGAATTCCATGCTGAGCTCATTAAATTCAATTGTTGCGTGTGCAAAACTTTAATAGGAATATCAAGATCTGAACTGGTAAGACTATAACCTTTCTTCCTGAACCGATCATGAAATTACTATCAATTTTTTCATAATTAAATTCATGCTTGGCTATCAAGGTGAACAATACCTCAGCTTGAAACTCTATTCAAATAATTGATAAAAATTCATGATCTATTGTCCCAATTTTCTATTCAATGAGTACATCGGGCAGAGATCTATGAAATGTAATTATTTAAGTTAAAATCGAGGTTCTTAATTTCATTAAAAATAACTGCAGGGCTGTAATCATAACGAATTGTTGACTTTCAAGGTTGCTGTCTACTGACTGCTGTCTACTGATTGGACATCTCAGTGTTGGTAAAATAAACACTGGAAAGAAATTCATAAAGTTGTGATATGATTCACCTATACGTTAACCAGTAACTTAACATAGAAGATGAATGTCAACACCATTGACATCAATGAGAAATAACTGTTTATTCACCATAGGCGTGGGGGAATTTTGTCAAACACTGGTACACAACTGATCTAAATGTTGAATCATTTTTGCAATACAAAACTTGTATGAAATAGTTTTGCAGTATTTATTTAATTTATATCAATATGACCTAAACATGGCCTGATAACTTTCCTCACTTTGTTTGCCTTAAACTTAAGACCCTAGCTCCATAGAGGTTCACCTGTAATTTCACCATGGTGTTATGTTGGCGTGTAAATGTTGCTGATTCTGACTGGTTGAAAATCGATTCTTTATTAACAAAGAGCACCAGTGTCCCTAATCTTTATGCGTCAATCCTGTACGTACAGAACAAAAGATAAAACACAAGAGTTCCGTGCTGTGCTTCTGATGTGCTATTGTTCCAAAACTGAACAGAATTTCATGATTTGAACTATTTCAGAGTGTCCTGGATTTTGCGGTTTCTATTATACTCCTTTTGTCAAGTTTAACTGTGAAGGATCCATATAAAGTACATTACGGGGGAGCTCTTGGTTGGATAGAATGTCGTCTTTGGAACACGAAGTTTTTGCTCTGGGGACTATTTGTTTCTTCAACATGGAATATTGTTGCTTTGACAATTGAAAGGTAAGTTTAAGGTAACAGAGATCTAAACTAAATTGGTACCAAGAGTACGAAGAGTTCAAAAACTAAAATATGAAAAATAATAATTCACAGTCAAACAAGTCAGCTTTTTTATCGTTTTAAGATTTTGTACTAAACAAAGGGAAGTCATCACTTTATGGTCAAATATTTGAAGTGGACATTACCATTTCAAAAACCTCCACTGTGAGAAACGACTTGTTGATTGTATTTAATTTTGTGAACAATAGGATTTCAGGTCAAACTTTTCTTTTGAGGAAAAGGAAAGCGTGGCTTTTCTGTTATTCCTAAATAGAGGATAAATTATTCATCCTTTGAGGATGAGGATGCCTTTTGGTCTTTCCCGCATATTCAATTTCTAAAAGGGTTCCATGTACATCTCTGACATGCAGGAACCAATAATGTCTTTGATCTTCGTTAATCATTCGAGATAAGACCAGCGTGTTTCGTACACCAAGTGTTACTGATAATGTTTGGAAGTTGAGAGCACTTCCATCAAAACAAGGGTAGTGCGATAAGTTAACAACAGTGTTGACACATAAACGACAGCTATGTCATTTATCTAGCTTTTATAATATAACATTTAATAAATCTGTTATGAGGACTAGGTGGAACCTGTCCTTTGGACGATCACCACTCAATCCTCATCAGAATACAAATGCACAGTGGGTTAGCTGACTGTGGAAAGTCCAACATATTATCACACACTTCACTTGTAATAGCAAAAATGACGAATTTCTTAGCATAAAAGTGGAACAACTTGAAGTTTGTTAAAAAAGAAAACCTCACTCTTTACCACAGTGGAGACCGATTTTGTTTATTTTGCAAATGTTAAATAGAGGTCACCACCTCCTATCTATATCTCCCAACTTATTTGGAACTTTGTTTTGCAGTAATCATAGACGTAAGAATTAATTGCAGATACGCATGTATGACAAAGTTGAACTACCACAAGCTGTCATGAGGACAATCTATTCCAGTAAATGAATGTTTCAAGAACAAACTGTTCATGAGACTGCCTTTTACTATTATATTTTAAATAAAAGATAACAATATATTTTTTGAAAAAATCCAGTTACCTAGAACTCGTTCATCCCATCTGGCACAAGATACATTTCAAAATGTGCTGGCTATACATTGGTTTTGGCATTATATGGCTCTTTGGTTTAGCACTAAATATCTATCATATTCCAACTACCAAGGTAACAATTTTAACATGCTCTTGTCTCTTTAGAATACAGATCGTGAAATTACTATTAAAAGTTAATGTCCGAATTTCAATAACTCAGCATGAAATTTTCAATTGACTTTCATGCTGAGTTATTGAAATTCGGACGTTAACTTTTAATAGTAACTTCACGACCTGATTGTTATCCACACATGTAACGTACAGCACAGCAATAGAACGACAAAATTCTACTCTTTGCACTACGCATTAAATTTGCTGTTGCTCTTAATTACCACCCGAGTATGCGGGAAGGTAATGTTTTTAGTCGTGTCTGTGTGTCTGTCTGTCTGTCTGTCTTTTCGGGCCATCAATTTTGAAGTCTATGACCTAGAAACTTCATTTTAGGTATCGTGGTACATCTTTATAACAACTAGACAATGTTTGAGTATCAAGATCATTGGGTCAAGTTCAAGGTCACGACAATAAAAAAAGTGTTCAATTTTTGACCGTTATCCATCAATATCAAGTTGTAATATCTGTGAGCAATACACAAGGTCATGGTCGAAATATAGGCCAATTTCACTTAAAGGTCAAGGTCATTTGACGGTCAATTTGTTGTTTTTTCATGATTTCATATTTCAATGTTTTATGGCGGTTTAGTGACTATTTGTTAAACAGGCGGTTCGGCTTTCGATTGAAAGGCATTCTTATACAAATTATTATTTTCAGGTTGTTTCTGATGCATGCTTGTTATACTCGTTTTGGCCGAGTCCCTTGTTTAACAGCGCCTGGGGCGTCTTTCTCTTCTTTATTACGTTTTTAATACCGTTAATTATACTCATATATTGCTATGGAAGGATTATATGGAATTTAACAAAACGCCTGGAGATAGGTGGTAATCTTACTGATACATTTCAAGTGGCCAGAAAAAATACGATTAAAACTTTATTTTACTGTTATAATGGTGTTTCTAAATTGTACCATAAATCCATTTATTTATCTTATTGAATATAAAGATTATCAGGTAGCCCTCAGGACATGCTTCGGCTGCAGAAAGTTTAACAATAATGAGGAATCGGAAGTAAAACCAAGTAGTACGTTGTTGCCTGGAAACAATACATTTGACATTGCAATTGTTCATAGTAAAGTGGATAGCGCGAATAATATCTAGCTTTTATTAGACGTGTAATATATATCTGGAAAATTTAACAAAAAGCTTGTCATTGCACTTTTCTCTTTTTTCATTTGGAAAATCCTTTTTTGTCTTATTGTATTCAACTGATCAACTTGCCCGGAAACATCGTTAAATATATTATACGAATATTTCATGTATGTATGTATGTAATAGTCTAGTTTAGTTACGTCAAAACGACGAGATAATACCTAGTTTACGTGAAAACGATAATATATTGATACATTTGCAAATGAAAAAAAAAAGAGTTTGGTTTTATTTCATTTTACAATCAAGTTACAAAAATGTATTTTCGGTGCTTGTCTTCATGTTTTATGTTTTGTTAACAAAAGTACACGTATTCACTTCCAAAATAATAGCTGCTATCTTTTGAATGTATATTTTTAATCATGTGTAAAGTTTAAATTGAACATTAATATTTTGTGTAATTTCCAACTAATTTCACAGAGCCTTTAAATTCATGAGTTAATTTAAATTAATGGGCTTCTTGCAATACTGGTGTTTGTTAAACAAGTTTTTTTTAGTATGAAGCTCCAGCAATAACTGGATTCGCTTCATAACATTTGCTTCCTTTTTTATTTTCACCCAATTTCCTTTACGATAAAAAAGAGCATCCAAATTTGAAAGGCTGTGTATCCTTTGTTTGCTTTCGTTTACGTTGGGTTCGCAAATGCTGATCCAACGGCTCGACAAATTTCACGTCAGTACATGTAATTCTCTTTTTTGTTCTCTTCGTTTCCCAAAATAATACAAATTCTGTGTACTGAAACACCATACAATATTTTCACTGTTATGCGAGTATGTTTGGTGATTCCAGAAGGGTAGAGAGTGTACCTTATGAAGGTTTCTTCTTCTTTACAATTATCAAATGGCCTTTACTTTTCAGCAATCATGCATGGCATCACTCGTGAAACATGTTAAGTATAATTTTAAGATTTACCCTCAAAGCTACAAACTAGTTATAATTCAAACTGAAACTGGGAAGTTAGCTACACAACTTTCATAAAATGCTTTGTGTTATTTTATGGCTTGTAAATTTATTACATGTGTATAATTATTATAAATGAAGCTGTATTTAACTAATGGATATAGTTTTTGTTGTCGAGCATTTCCCACTTTTTCGGATGTTGCACAATCCCTTCTTTCCAATATGCATCTGTTGCACTTGGAGGATCCATCTACCAAAGCTAGTTAGCAGGGGTTTGACAGATCTGTCAGATTTTTTAAGCATTGTAATTGATATAAACAGGACGAAAGGGCGGTCATTTTGCTCGAAAACAGGGCTAGACGGTGCAGCCACTTCCGCCCGCCTAAACATGCTTTGAACTGGAGTTGTCGCGACTAGTAATATTCAATCGTCGACTAGTCGAGTACCATCAGTCGACGATGATTGACTAGTCACATCTATCCGTTTATCGATATTATTTAACATGGTAAGAAGACATGGTGTAAGTTGCATCATATCACTGCATCATTTTGGTTCATAGACGTTACTCAAAGCTTACATTTTGTCACGATAATTGCAGTAAAGGATATGTTAATTCCTGAATAAAACGCATATGTCCATATTTAGCCATATGTGTGGTTTTTCATTATATAACACTACTTTGAACAAATCCTATAGATAGTCCTGAAATGAATGTCTGTCGTTTCTAATAAACAGTATTTATTGTATTTGCTTTAATTTATACTAAAACGACAGAATAACCTGAAGGATGAAATCATCTTCATTTCTATTGGTGGGTATCTTTATGTCGCGTGTGTTCTTTGCCAGTGAGGCATGCGCAACGGAGTGATTGAATTTAACAACAACACAGCTTTTACCGATGGTCTTGAAA
>JBCAUI010007737.1:0-10115 GCA_038406195.1 Haplosyllis anthogorgicola
TCGAAATTTTCGAAAAAAATTGACCGCGCGCGACCCAACTTCGACCGTCAGTTTTCTCAAATTACTGTGGTTAAGTCTTTTCCTAATGAAAATTATGCCATTTCCGGGAAGAAAAAATTTTACGAAATTTTCGAAAAAAATTGACCGCGCGCGACCCAACTTCGACTGTCAGTTTTCTCAAATTACTGTGGTTAAGTCATTTCCTAATGAAAATTATGCCATTTCCAGGAAGAAAAAATTTTTCGAAATTTTCGAAAAAAATTGACCGCGCGCGACCCAACTTCGACCGTCAGTTTTCTCAAATTACTGTGGTTAAGTCATTTCCTAATGAAAATTATCCCATTCCAGGAAAAAAAATTTTTTTTTAAATTTTCAAAAAAATCAACCGCACGCGACCCAACCTTGACCGTGATTTTTCTCAAATTAGTGCGGTTAAGTCATTTCCCAATGAAAATTATCCCATTTCGAGGAAAAAAATTTTTTTTTTAAATTTTCAAAAAAATTAACCGCACGCGACCCAACCTCGACCGTGATTTTTCTCAAATTAGTGTGGTTAAGTCATTTCCCGATGAAAATTATCCGATTTCGAGGAAAAAAATTTTTTTTTGAAATTTGGAGCACAATTCGGCCCCGACCACGCCCGTCATTTACCCCGGCCTTCTGGTCACCACCTTCTGGCCACACGCTGCCCTCCCATGCCCTGGCCGTCCTCTTCCTCGTCTCCAAATTGTCAACTTTTGGTCCGCGGCGGTGGTCTCGAGTCCACGATTTTTTCGATCGAAAATTTTTCTAAGTACAACTTTCATCTTTTGGAAATACTTTTTTGACCAAAAAAAGTCGTTCAAAAACTTTTACCTTTTGGAAAACGTCTTTCGCATAGGTGAGAGGGGGCAAAAATTCGGAAAAATCCGAAAATCTCAAAATTTCAAAACGAACAATTTTGGGCAATCGCAGGCCGCAAACAAGCGTTCAACGACCATTCCTAGTTCGGGAGTCGCCTGACCACCCTTCCGTGGGCTTCCTGGTATAAGGATCCGCTGGGCAGAGTCGACAGAACCCCGGGAAACAGGCCTAGTTGGCGCTGCGACTTGACGACGATCCGAAGGCGAGTCGTGTTGATTTGACGAGGAACAGGCCGTCTCGAGCCACGAATCGTGGCAAAGCGTAGAAAACCGACTGGTCCAGCGCCAGCGCGTTCCAGCCGGTGCAAAAAGGACCATCACGAAGAGTGGTCGGTCAGCACGACCGCCGGGTGGAATCTTCACGATCCGCCGGGGTAAATTCTAGAGGGCGAGCTCAACAGGGAAAGTTCTGGCGTGTTGGTCTTGCGACCACGTCGATGCGAGAGCTGGACGACGACCGGAACACGGTCGAGCGATGCTCAGCGGAGCTCCAGGGCTCGTCGAGTTGCTCAAAACGGCCCGCGATATTCCGGTGTCCGCAGTGGGAGTGGCTCGAAAAAACTTTCAATACGACGGCATCCGCCAGGTCCTCGGACCAAAGTCGGGGCCGCGTCGATGCGACGACGTCGGTTGAGGACGAGGCAACGGGCACGCGAGCGCACGTCCCTCTGAGGGTCGTCCCGGAGAGGACCGTCAGTGCACGTCGACGACCGAAATCCTGCACCGACGGCGACGACGATTCGGGAGATGTGTGGTTGATCCTGCCACTCCTGTGAACTAGCGTTCTGGATTAAGCCATGCAAGTGTAAGCTCAAGACCTGTCCTCGGACAAAGGTCGAAGCCGCAGACGGCTCCGTACAAGATAGCTAATCCAAGGTCCGGTTAAAACTACGGATATCTCTGGGAAACTAGAGCCAATACGTGCAAACTAAAGCCCTCCGGCTCGTCCGGGGGGTGCAGTTATCGGTCTGGACGCGCCGCTCGCGGCGACCAGGTGACTCTAGATAACCTAGCTTACCGCGGGCATCGCTCGACGGTGTGGACCACGAAACTATCACCCATCAATTTGTCGGTACGGTAGTGGCGTACCGAGATTGTCACGGGTACGGGGAATCAGGGTTCGATTCCGGAGAGTATGCCTGAGAGAAGGCAGCCATTGCTACGGCACCCAGCAGGCGCGCAAATTTGTCAATGTTCGAAAGAATGAACGAGCAAGAACGTATGACCGGACAGGGCGCATCGCGCTTTTGTCACGGTGATGAGAGGAGTCCTAACCGCTCTTCGATAACCGCTGGAGGGCAAGTCTGGTGCCAGCAGCCGCGGTAATTCCAGCTCCGGGAGTTCACGGGATTATTGCTGCGACTAAAACGTCCGTAGTCGGAATCAACGACCTCGCCGAGCCGGCCGATCCGTGCGGTCGCGCCGGACGGTCCGAGGTCACGACCGTTCGCAGTCTCCTCCGGGGGACGGCGTCGGTCCGCGTCCGTGACCCAAACCAAGTGATCAAGACGAGCTCGTGCTCGATGGTTTTGCATGGAATCGTGGAACGGGACCTGCTTCCCTCCCAGTCCAAGGGAGCAGGTGACGATCAACGGGAGCAGTCGGAGGCAAGGGAACTGCAGGGCGAGGGGTAAAATCTGATGAGCCTTGCAAGACCACCGAAAGCGAAGGCACTTGCCTAGAGTGTTTCCGTCGATAAAGGACCGAAGCCACCGGAATTAACAGGATTAGATACCCCGGTAGTGGTGTGCCCCAAACTATGCCGACCGGCCGGACGCTGAGCGCACCAATGTGGCGAGTGTTCGGTCCGAGGAAGCTAGAGTGATTTGGCTTCTGGGAGACGACGGCTGCAAAGCTGAAACTTAAAGGAATTGACGGAAGGGCACCATCAGGTCTGGATTGTGCGGCTCAATTGGATTCAACGCCCGACACCCCACCAGGACAGGAGCGCTCCATGAAGCACCGGCTGAATACCTCTGCCGATGAGCGTGCAGGTGGTGCATGGCCGCCGTAGTTCGTGAGGTGACTTGTCTGGTTAATTCCGACAACGAACGCAACCACACTGCTCTACTATCCGGCGCGCCCCTCCGCGGGTTCGCAAGAAACTGGAGCAGACCAATCGTTCGAAGGGCTCGTGCCCAAGACGAAGGAAGCTATGGCGATGGCAGGTCTGTGATGCCCCTAGACGCCCTGGATCGCACGCGCAATACAATGCCGACTCAAGCGCGCAGGTTCTTCCGAAAGGAACTACAAATCGCACGAAAAGTCGGCTCAGTCGGGATCGAGGATTGCAACTGTTTCTCGTGAACGCGGAACACCTCGTAGTGGCGTGTCATAAACGCGCCACGAATAAGTCCCTGTCCTTTGTACACACCGCCCGTCGCTACAGCCAATTGCGTGTCGGCGCCAAGCGGCCGGACGGATCGTTCCTCGGAGCGATCCGAAAAGTCACTGAGCGTCGATACGAGGAGGGTGTAAAAGTCGTAACAAGGTATTCGTAGGTGAACCTGCAGATGGATCAATCAATACGTCTTTACGACGCGTTCGGTCGTTTTCGACCGGTACGCGACGAGTCGATCCGATCGTCGTCGCGGATCAGAATCTGCGCACGACGACGACGATCTCTCGTAACGAGAGTCGACGGCGGTTTGCGCGCTACGTGCGAACCCTGTCGGCTCGCGGTGCACCGGTGCCTCGATTTTGTCGACGGCGGACGAGCACACGTCTGAATGCGTCGGTCTCAGATCAGCACACAGGTACTGCCCTTGTCGGGTAGGAACCATTCGTGCGGTCGGATGGACGACGACGCAACGCGTTTCCGACGCACGACTTCTAGGGCGGAATGAACGGTCGACGCCGACCGGATCGAGTCAGGCGTGCGTCTTGAAAGCGTGCGCGGTCGAAACGCGCCAGAGACCCCCGACGAGAGACCCGAGACTTGCCGTCGAAGGGTCCCGAGAAAGAGTGCTACGCGATCGAGATCGCGAAAAAATCTCGTCGCCGTCACGCGACGCGTCGCTGACTGAAAAAACAACGAGCGCTTCGTCGTCCGAAGCCAGATCGACCACGATCGGGTGGGTGACCAGAGAAACGCAACCGCAACGATGGACCACTCGGATCGTGAGCCTCGGAAGGACGCAGCGAGCTGCGAAAAGAGGCGGGACACGCACCCGTTATCGAACGCCTTCTATCCTAACGCAAACAGCGGCGGTTCCTCTCGGATCCGTCGGCTGCTCTCGAGCGCTTTCGGAAAACCACCTGCGGTCTACTAAAATAAAATCGGTCGATCGTTCGATCCCGAGGAGACGAACCGCCGGCGGTGTGACGAAACCAAAAGTGTCTAACTCGACGGGTAAGCAGAGGTGAATCGAATTGCGCGCCCTCGTAAATTGACGTCGCAAAGTCGACGAGTCCGAGAAAGCTCGCAGAACGCACACGTCTCGTCAGAGACGACCGTTCGAACTGGAGTCGAGGTCGCGTTCGAGCGTAGCCGTCAAACGACGAATAGGTCAACCGTTCGAGTGAAAGAAGGCAACTGCGACGACTAGGTAAACGTCGATCGCGCCGAACGAACGAGGAAAATGGTTGGGCACCTAGACGAGCCGAATACGGAATCGAACGGTTACGCGCAAAGAGGCGATCATCGTTGAGCAGGGGAACGCGAAAGGCGTGCGAACAAGCTGGATCGGTGCCGAGTCGAACAGCCGAATGGCGGAAGAAACTGGAGCCGATTCGGACCATAGCATCTGGGAGCAGCAGGGTACCCCGAGAACTTAAGCATATCACTATCGGGAGTAAGAGAAACCAACCGGGAGGTGCCGAGTAGTGGCGAACGAAAAGCACCGAGTCCGACGTCGAATCCGGCCGGCGCGTGAGCGTCCCGGAGTTGTGACGGGGACGAGCGAGGCGAGATTTCCTCCGGCGCAAGACGATCTGGAACGTCGCCAATAGCCGCAGAGAGTTAGAGCCTCGTGGAGTCGGGGGAAATGCGCGAAATCGCCGTCCGCAAGCGAGTAAGCCTGCCTTGTTGCGCAGGCCGAAGGTGGCAGGAGAGACCCTGCCAAGACTAATCACGCCACGATTCCGATAGCGCACTAATCGTACCGCGAGGGAACGTAGAAAAGAACTCTGGAGAGAGAGTGAAAGAGCACGCGAAATCGTTGCGGCGGAAGCGTATCGAGCGGCCGCGCTTCTTTTGCAGAGGCGGTGGCGGGTGCGACGGAGGAGCGAGACTCCGATCGACGTGCCCAAGGTCCATTGTCGACCAGGCGTTTCTACAGGATTCGCCGCCGAGTCCTCTCGCGGGATCCGGTGCCACCGAGGGCCGACGATGCGACCCGTCTTGAAACACGGATCACGGAGCCGTTTGTGCCGGGCGAGACGACGGCGCGAGAAACGCCGGTGTCGAAGGGAAGCCGAAGGCGCGCTCGTGCGCCGCCGCCAAGTCTCGTCGACGGGGACCGAAGCGGAATCGCGACCTCCCGAGAGGGGTTGCGAGGTGAGTCCGGCGCATCGAACCCGATAGGTAGTGAACTACGCTTGACCAGGACGAAGCCTGGCTAACGCCAGGTGGAGGTCCGTCGCGGTTCTGACGTGAAAATCGATCGCCAGAGTTGAGCGTAGGGGCGAAAGACCAATCGAACTACCTAGTAGCTGGTTCCACCCGAATGGTCTCTCAGGACTGCCGACGCACGAACCACCGGCATCGGTCGCCGTAGAGCAACGATCAGGGTTACCGGGACCGTGCGGTCGCCGCACCCTGGTCGAACTGCGAAGGCGATCGCGTACGACCGCTCGTTGGTTTCGGGCGGTCGCCAGGAACGGAATGCGTCGAGTCGGTGCGGGTCGGTAAGCGACTTGCATTATGCGGGATCAACCGCGAGCGGACTTGAGGTGCCCAGCGACCGAAAATCGGACACCAGAAAGAGCGTCGTGCGATGAAGACAGTCGGAATGTGGTCACAGAAGTCGACATCATCTGCGGAGTGTGTAGCAACTCACCGATCTAATCGTGCGGTCTCGAAAATGGATGGCGCTTGATCGGTCGACCGATCGTCCGCCGTCGGCGCGGAGCCGGTCGCCGCTCTCTCGCGGGGGCGGGGGGCCGGCGCGAGCGCCGACGGGTAGGGTGGCGACGCGGTCGGCCCGGAAGGTCGTTCGCGAGGACGGCTGGAGCGGCCGCGTGTGCTTATCGTGATGGCAGTAGCTTCAACTTCGGTAGAACCCGGAGGGCCGTAGTGGAGAAGGTTTCCGGTCGATCGGCGAACGAGATCGGGTCAGTCGCTCCTAAGTCGAGTTTGAGAAAACTGATCAGTGCTTTGCGAGAAGCGCGCGACGAAAGGGTAGCCGGCCAATATTCCGGCACCTCGCCGTACCGAGCGAAGCGGCGCACGGGTTCGCCCGGCGCGCCGCGGAGCGTACCGTCGGCAACGGTCTCTGGCTCGAAGACGTCTTCCGTCGCGCCGGCGTCGGTTCTCTGACGACGTTAAGGCGATCGGACGCAGGAGTCGGGTCATCCGCAGAACGCGTTCGCGTCGCCGAAAAGGGCCGCATCTCTTGTGGCCTTCGGTGGCGACGGAGGACCCGTGAAAATTCGAGCGAGCGGAACAGTGCGAGTAGGGCGAGAGCGTACCGAGAACCGCATCAGGTCTCCGAGGTGAGCAGCCTCTGGCCGAACGGCAGAAAGCGGGCTAGGGAATTCGGCAAAACGGATCCGTACCTTCGGTACAAGGGTTGACTCTGCGGGTCGTGCATTCCGGTCGCGTCTGAAAGCGGCGAGCCGTTTGCGCCGGTCGCCGTCCCCCGGGGCGGTGGCTGCGCGAGCGGAGCGTCGTCGTAGGGCGGGATTGCGGTCGCGCTTCCTCGGAGGCGCGGCCGCGCCACGGTTTGCTGCGAGCGATCGTCGCAGAGCTGTCACTGACTAGGCTGACCGGACAGTTTAATCGAAACGCAGCGCACAGCCAATCTTAATAGACTAGTACTGTGCGTGAGTTCTGCCCGGTGCTGGCAATGTCGAGGTGGGGAGATTCACTCAAGCACTAGTTAACGGCAGGAGTAACTATGACTCGTTTAAGGTAGCGAAATTCCTTGTCGCATAATTGGCGACGCGCATGAATGGATTAACCAGGTCAGCACTGTCCCAGTCCGGTCGCCGGCGAACCAACAGTCGGGGGAATGGGCCCGACGGATACAGCGGGGAAAGAAGACCCTGTTGAGCTTCACTTCAGCCGCTGCCTGCACTCGATCTCCGAGGGCGTAGTCTAGGAGGGAGCGCCGCGGGCAGTTCGTCCGGCGGCGCGTCGTTGAAAAACCTCTACCGCGGTCGGTTGAGCGCTAACCCGGTGACCGGGTAGCCCGTGTCGTCCCGGCCGCTCCGGCGGACGGTGGCGTCGCGGTCGTTACAAGCAACGCAAGGCGGCGTGGCGACTTCGCGTCGTCGACGGCCCGTTCGAACCGTGCCGGGGACAAGTTGCGGTGGGAAGTTTGGCTGGGGCGGTACGACTCGAAAAGTGTGACCGAGTCGACCAGTGTCGGTCTCAGTGGGGACGGAAACCTCACGTCGCGTTCAAGGACAAATGACCGTCTGATCGAGCGCTGCAGCGATGCGCTCGGGCTCGAAAGAGTGGCCTAGCGATCTCGAAACGGCGCCAGGTCTCGGCCGTTCGAGTGTCGGAAAAGTTACCACAGGGATAACTGGCTTGTGGCAGCTTAGCGTTCGAAGCGACGCTGCTTTTTGATCCTTCGATGTCGGCTCTTCCTATCCTGGCAATGCACAAGTTGCCAATGGTGAGACTGTTCGCCTCCAAACAGGGAACGTGAGCTGGGTTTAGACCGTCGTGAGACAGGTTAGTTTTATCCTACTGTAGGTGGTCGTCCCGACGGTAGATCCGTTCAGTACGCGAGGAACGACGGGTCGTTGCCGATCGCTCCGGAGTCGGTCGAGCGGCCGGGCTCCAAAGCGAAGCAGCTGGGATAAGGACTGATGGCCTCTGAAGTCCGAAGCCCTGCCGAGTGAGCGGACGACTGTGCGGCTAGTTCCGCTGCGATCGGTGTCGACGTCCGACGACGACAGAGGCTCGTCGAGAGCCGAGCGTTTCAGGTGCAGCGTGCGCCCGGCGTCGCCCGACCGAACGATCGCCCGTAGACGACGGGAGAGTCTCGGTGCCGTGAGATGTCGAGCTTTCGAGCGAGCGTCTGAAGCTTATCCGGAGACGACGGATCTCTGAACGACACACCACCGCACACCAAAGAATCGTCCGTGGCGACGATCCTCGTGTGACGATTCTCGGAAGAATTTCTTCTGGGCGTTGTTCGATCGCGCAAAGTCTTTGACGACGGCGTGTGTGTGTGCGCGTGTACCTACGTGTTCCGGTTGGTCTCGTGAGACTGCCGGTGTTCGTCGACAAGTTTTACCTTTTGGAAAAAACTTTACCGACCTACTTGGGAAAAGAAGAACTAAAAAACGGGACGAGCTCGGTGTCCCCTTATTGGCCGCCGGCGACGTTGGGACTTTTTGGAGATGATCAAAATAAAAATGATGAAAATCGCAAAAACGGCCTTTCCGAAAGATTTGAAAAAGGCAAAATGCAGGGAATCGAATTCTGAACAATCTGACTGACAATAATATTTGTAGCGGTGGCGGCCGATAAAACGGTTAGAAATGAATAAAACGCTGAAAAATTTGGTTTCAACCTTCGCGTTTTGGGACGCTCGAATCCAAAAGTTGCGATTCTCGCGGTGAGGAAGCCTCAGCTTGATTGTTCAGAATCGAATTCTCTACATAGCGAGACCTGAATATCGGCTAGAAATGCGTTCATTCACATTCGTCGACTCGGTGTCTTTTCTTGCCCTCCAAAAAAGTAACATTCTGACGGATTTTATGCCAAAAAAAGTGATAATTGAGAGGCTCCAAGTGGTCGACGCGCCAATAAACCATTGTCACATTTAGTCAATCGATTCGGCCGACAATTTCGCACCACTTGTTTACAATTATCGGTAATTCGCAAGTGATGTCAGAAAAATGTCGAAATTTTCATCATCAAATAACTTTATCAACGAAACGACAATTAACGAACGGACATGGGAAAAGAGGCGTGAATCGCAAAGATGACACTTCCGAAAGATCTGAAAAAAGCAGAATGCAGGGAATCCAATTCTGAACAATTTGAGGATCAAATTCGTGCCAATAGAAGCTAAAGAGCGGCATTAGAATCAAGCCTGAGAACGGTTCGGTTCGGTTCGGTTCGGTTCGGTTCGGTTCGGTTCGGTTCGGTTCGGTTCGGTTCGGTTCGGTTCGGTTCGAGTTTACGAATAGTGGAATAAAATATAATAATTGTGTCCCGAATCCGAACCAGAAAGCGGTTTTTTCGGTTTTTTTCCCCTGTTTTTTTAGTTCATGGCGTGTAATTGAATTTAACATCTATCTTTTATTATTTGAAGTTTTAAATGAAATATGAATTCGATAATAAGAAAAAAAGGCAAAAGTATCAAATTTAATGGTAAATTCAATACAATCTACAAAAGTCAATTGATTCTAGCTGATTTCAGATTAATTTTTTTTTAAACCCGAAAAATTTAAGCATTATTTTAGTCGAAAAAATCTTATTCAGTTTAACGGTTTGACCGCATCATGTGCAGAATCGAATTCTCTAGGAGATGAGACCAATTTCATTGCATAAAATTGCAAAAATGCCCCATTCTAAGGTCCAAATCAACACTCTAAAGAAATAGTTGAAAAATTTTCTTTTTGAAACTGGACAAAGAAATTACTTGGAGCTACTCCATCTCAGCCGCATTTTTTCATAAAATATTACGATTTTGCCAATCACCGATTAGCTTTCTTTCGTTTCCAGGAAAATAATTTTTTTTAATTCCACGAAAGATTTACTTCGCGCGAAAGCACACTGGTAGAAATTTTCAAAGAAATTAACCGCACGCGACCCAACCTCGACCGTGATTTTTCTCAAATTACTGTGGATAAGTCATTCCCTAATGAAAATTGTCTCATTTCCAGGAAAAAAATTTTTTTGAAATTTTCGAAAAAAATTGACCGCGCGCGACCCAACTTCGACTGTCAGTTTTCTCAAGTTACTGTGGTTAAGTCATTTCCTAATGAAAATTATGCCATTTCCAGGAAGAAAAAATTTTTTTGAAATTTTCGAAAAAAATTGACCGCGCGCGACCCAACTTCGACTGTCAGTTTTCTCAAGTTACT
>JBCAUI010007748.1:0-10114 GCA_038406195.1 Haplosyllis anthogorgicola
CCAATGAAATGGAGAAGATCCACACATGACCAATGATCATGTTGGAAGCCTAAGGTAGCATTTCTCCCTAGAAATGCGGTTTCTATGCACTTGGCCATATATGGACAATTAGGGCATGTAACTAGGACATCCAGGCATCAAATCAATCACCTGTGACTGAAATCACCCAGCTGGAACTGTAGTAAATCAACTGGAATCATTTTGGACAGGGAATATAGTCTCCTTTGGCTAAAAGAAATACTACTTTCATAAATTTCAGACAATTTGACCCAAAATAGAATAATCCAGGTGCAAATCAATAACCTAATACTATACCAATACAGATATTGAACAAACCCTTTAGTATCTATTTTCAAACACAAGTCATGAAAAGCTACTCCATGACAGTAATATGGGGAACATTGCACCAGTAAACTCCATACTAAACGTTCATTACATTACTTGTAATGTATTTTCACTACAATATTTGAGGCCATTATGAGAGACATCATGTGATACAATTTTATCAAGCAAACGTTATTAATTTAAAAATATATATAAGAAACAAGTTGCATTTTTAGAAAGATCCATTAATACTCGTTGTCAAGGTTACAGGCGTGAAATACTTAAAATTTATGCAACAAATGATGAGGTTTAAATGTGAGTACTGAGAAGTCCCACCAAATGTCAGTACAGAATCTCGCCGACTTTTCTTTTTGTGTTTGGGTAAAACCTTATTACACTGAGTGAGTGACTGTCATATGTTGTAATATACTGCCAAACGCGATAAAATAGTAATGATAGATTTGACTGCGCCTTTATTACTCCTTTCTTATTTCCTAATGCCAAGAGACATAGAGTGTTCCGGAATAATAGGAGATTAAACCGGATTATAAAACTATTTTCAGACATCAGTCGGAGGTATTTCTGCAGTTTGCCTTGTAATCAGTTTATTGACAAGTGCGCGTGATGAAAGACTTCAACGTATGATGTTTCACTTCCTGTCCACAATTAGATGTAACCACACGTCATCCATTATTTTATAGATTTGAACTGTCTTATTGAAAGAAAAAACAACCTCTCCAAGCTAACACTTGTACAATTATACAATTGTCAGCCTCCCTCGTGTGATGAGGATATGTAAAACGTGCACAAAGATGCCAAATTCAGCTTGAAGATTGCCTAATTGGAATCTATCGTATCAAAACAGGGGCGGATCCAAGATTTCCCGTTGGGGGGGGGAGCCACCCCTATTTTCGCCCAGAATCTAGTGGAAAGTGCATGAAAACGAAGAAAATTTGGGCTGTTAGGGGGGGCGCACACCGGCGGTGCCCCCACCCCTAGATCCGCCAATGCAGAACTTTAACACAGTACCTTATGGGAGTTCTGTAAAATACCCTTATGGACACAATTAATACGCTTTTTATGTAATGGTATTGACGATCAGTTGGTTACTGTAAATTTATTAGATACTTGTTGGAATGTCACATCTTAGTTGACTTTTTCCGTGAAATTAACTATCGATGTATTCTTTTTGCATAGTGCTAAGACGGAGTCCATATCAATTGACCATTATTTGTTTTCTCTGACTAAATTAGACCCCAGATGATATGTTCTATTAATTGGGATCAACAGGTATCATCTTGACGACCAAGACTGGGATTGGTGTTGTTGACTTTGCATAGAGTACAATTATGCAGCTATACAGTTGCTCTCAGGCGGATTTGAGGTACAGTCCCACTAGCAGATAAATAACCAGGCGATGCCAACATAATATGTAATTAAACCGAAGTCAAAGAAAAGAAAGGGAATAATGAGATAATGCTAGTGATTTGGTAATTAATTGAGTTTATGTCTTTTAATTTCCAAGCTAATGTCATACCCAAATTTGCCAAATCCTTGATCAATAAGGACAGAATTACAAGAGCAATGACTAATAAAAGAAGTAGGTTTTATTGAAGGGCATTGGGTAGACATATATCACCTCTGATCAAAAAATATCACTGATCAAAGCTGTGCGATAAATAAATTAGCATGCAGCTCAAGTTTCCGTGGATGACATACGAGGTTTGATTGGTTCTTCTCTAATAAGTCAATTAAAATCAAGGAAATTTTTTACTCTCCGTAGTGATGACATGTACATCAATACTTCAAGTAGAATATTTAGGGAAGAAACTTGTAATAATATTAGGCTTGTCTCAACAAAAACAAAATACTTCTGATTACGTTGTGTATTCTACATCGTTTCTTACACAAAGTAAAGGTTTTGGGTTATTTACATCTATCCTAGTTTAGTTTACTCTTCTGTGCAATACTCTAATGTGTACCCTAAATTAAGGTGCAGAACACAAGGATGTGAAAGAAAAGTTGAGATTTAGTAGGGACAAGTTTATTGCACCTATTTACCCAATCGAACCTTGATATTTGATGATCACAAGTGCAATACCGATATTATGCAAGATCATGCAAGACGCAACTATTAAAAGGACATGCGTTAAAGTCGAGGAGTATATCACTAGTTTCGCCTCCTTTTTATCATAGAGCGAAAATATCAATAATACTCAGAAGGAGGTAGGAATATATACAATCATGTCTCTATGTGTTAAAGTACACATCAATAATCATTATAGCGAAAAGACACAAGAGATAATTATGTTTTTATTTGACAAGTAACTTCAGCACACTGGAGAGTAGAAATTGACGGGCTGAAACAAGACGGTGCGAAAACTGATAAACTGTCATTTCTGGTGACAAACACAGAAGAGTAGTTAACTCAAGTTCTGGAGAAAAACATATAATCAATATTAGGTCTGTAGATCTGTGGTTATTCAAACTTGAACAGAAAAGGTGCACTTTAAAATATTTGTAACCTCCTGGTCGAGGTGCAACAGGTTTTTTTCTTCTATATTTTCTATATTTAAATGTGTTTCTGCGAACAACGACACACACGCACAGTGCAAGAGATGAAAATCAATCTTTTCGCATTGTATATGGCTAATTGGACCGTTTCAGGTTTCAAGTCTAATTAGTCTTAAGGGGTTTGCTAAATGCGCCATGATTTGGTGCACGCAATTACTGCATGGACACATGTGAGAAGACCGCCTTTGTCCAGTTACAGTGTTGCATCAGTAGTGGACAAATTGTATCACTGAAATGCTATCCAGAGTAAAGAAAATAATGGCCCCCGAGCTATGTATTAAGTTACTTATAAATTTTGTTCAAATCATATGAAAATTTAATTCACTAATTGCTTTATTTCCCAACCCTAATAAGATTATTAAATCCAAAGGTGTCTTATATCATGTAAATGAAATGACACCTTGCTAATTTTATATGTTGATATATTACCAATATATCCTCACTTAACTTAATAATGTATTCTCGTGTGATTTGATTAGAAGTTTACGCTTTGATATGACTTCCTTTCGTTTCTTTACTACGTTTATCATTCAGCCTTTTTTCATTAATACCCTTGTTTTCCCATGTTTCCTTGTTCGGCTATTCACATTACGCCATGACTGTCCCCATAAGTTGAAATACCATATTTATTTAGAACATTTGTAAGCAAAAAAATCATATATTGCAGCCCACGCAAATTAAACCACAGCGTGGAATTCTATTGTTCCAAAAGTACTTGTAGAGTTTTCGTCTCTCTTGTGTTTTTATTTCGTCTCTTCACACGCTTAAATTACGCCTGAATATCTTTATTTGATAACACCGGGTACAAATGATCTCCGAATTATAACTTATCAAATAAAGGAAAAGTAAGTCGAATAATAGTTGAACTATTTAGGCATTATTTGACTTACTTTTCCTTTAGTCGATAATTATTAATGTTATAAACAGAAAACAATTAACTTGTCGCAGTAGATGACATGAACTTAAAAGGCTCTTGTGATCATTTCATCATGAAGACTTCAGAAAATAGACATATCCATTTCCACTGAACAATGTATCTTTGCTTACACATGATCCAGAGTTAAGGTCTGTAACTTTTTAAGATCATGCAGGGAGGGAATGACACGATTTTTAGTCAAGAAACAGAATATGACCTTCAGTGCATGTATTGTATCGCTGTCACCTTTCTTAATGTTGTTGAAGACTAACTGTAGGTACTTTCCAGATTATATAACTGGAGCTATCTAGATTTCTATTTCCAAAAATTTGCTAGTAGATCATGAAAAGTAATTGGTAACGAGTACCTATAGCATGTAATAGATACATCGGCGAAATTCAAATAAAGACTTGATAATGCCATTTAACAAGCTTGTCTGTTGCCAGAGACATGCGATTAGGCTTAGAAACGGAGATAAACTTGTGCAAAATATGGTTCCAGCCGTATTGAAAGTACTAGACCAATAAACGGTGTATGGATAGCAGAAATCATGCTGTAACCATGTGGGGGATTGCCTTGCTATTTAAGATGTACGCGCCTAAATGCAATATAACTACGTGTTTCCTGTCAATACTATCTCTTTAGCACACTTTACAGCCTCCATTTCGGCATGTAACAATTGCTCTGGGAATATAATTTTATGGACAAATGAAGAAGCCGTGTCAAGATGCCACAGCTTGAATGGAGTTTGTTGCTTTCAGCCACATTTTTCCGTCAGGGACATCCAACCAATAATACTGTGTTTAATTTCATAGGCATGTAACTGCCTCTCTCTTTAAGACTGTGTACATTTCAATCGTCAGTAATAGTGAAGTGGCAAGTGACAGAAAGTGATCCGATACAAGAAATATAAAGATCAGAATAGAGAGTTCAATTTTAAAACTTTGCGCTTTGATCAAATTAACTTGGTGTCAATAACAGATATCCCCTTTACAAACCGCAATGCGAGGCTCAATGGTTTTGGTTTGAATCTTATCCTTTTGCAGTTACTTTTAAGCTTAGGATGGTTGCTCCAACGTCTGTTTCAATTTAGACAGCTTTGTTTTTCTACACACAGTCCCACACCTAAGATTAAGAGAAAACAAGCTTGTCTTTGTCAACAAAAAGTAGACATAGACTTGTATTATGCTCACATTTTCTTCTGCAGTGATTGTCATGATATGAAAAGCGTTTCCTTGGAGGTTGCGTCTTTATGTTTTCACTCTTTTGCAGAGGAAACATTGTCTAGCAAAGTGTAATCTTGGATGGAAATCTTAGAGTCAGAGTATACATAAAATGGATTTGTATTAAATGTTATAATAGTGAGTCTCACTGTAGATACCTCTCTAGTCTGAGGGATACAAAATAGGACCCCAACCGACTAACGGTTAAGCCGATTTGCCGGCTAAAAGTCTGGCGGCTAGGTAGCTGGCTAACATTTTCCTTTAGCCATTAGCCATTTCCTTTGTTTAATAGGAATATCACACATTTGTGACTGTCCCACATGTAAAAAATCTACAACTTTTAGCAGTTTTATCATTGTACCAAGCTTTGGTATGAATTTTGAAATTACATGAAATGACTTTTGAAGTGATTTTATCATTGTATCAAGACCTTTGAAATGATTACATTGAATCATGATGGACAATTTCATGTCATCATTATTGTTATCATCATTGTTTGCTGGTAAAATATTTTACAAACCATATCTTGTGGCTAAGCCAATTAGCCGGCTAAAGATTCAGTGGCTAAGCGGCTAAGGAAATGTCCATCGGTTGGGGGCCCTAATACAAAAACAATTGAGATGAAAACATTTAGATAAATTTATGCATTATGTCATTAAACTAATTCTCGTAAAGAATGAGGTCTGTCAAAATGTGTTTAATCCATTGTAGTATTAAAGTGAGATTACCCCAAATTGAAAAATAAATTTAAATGGCTGAAGTGAGTCGAAACATTTCGAGTCAGAAAATGACCATTCGAGCCGAGCGAAGTTTTCAAGCCCACCTTACCTAATTATTTGCACAAGATTTCGTTGTAGTCGTTTTAAGCCGCCGTAGTTTGGTCTATTAAAATTAGTTATAAATTATGCACTATTCTCTTCTTAAAATCATTTGCTTCTTTACCTTCACACCTCATTGTAAACACCCACGTTTCCACACTGTTCAGGTCTTTTTCTTTTCTTAATTGAACAGGATGTTACAATGCATATCTTTCTATGAATTATTTAGTAACGACTTGATTCGAAAATAAAATCGATTCTGCTGATTCAGTTCTTCAGGATCAATAAAGCTGAATCAGCAGGTTAACGTTAAGTGTTACAACGCTCTAACATATCACGTGTCGTTTTATATTACATAATTTCAAAATATCATCCTATTTGTGAAGTCTTAAATTACTTTCATTTCTCCTATTATTTAACCAGATGCGCCTAATTTTGATTGCTAAATAAAATTTTCTTTCACTTTATTGAAATTGTAGTCATTTTCTTAAATTATAGTAGTGTACGTGCTTGGCACGTAGAGACATGATAAAGCAAGGCTGCACTGACTCTAATCCCACTGCAAATAACTATCGGTGTTAGGTGAAGACATGCAAGAGGATGAATAAGGTTAATGAAGTATTGGGTGGAGAGAGAGCTCATTCCAAATCATATGTCAGCATCTGGTCTCTTAAATCTGTTCACATATATGTAATTTTAACCTTAATTGACTTTTTCCCAAATACACCCACTCTGCAGTTAGAAATTTCTGGAAGGAATGTGCGGCGTTATCCCATGAGAAAAAGCATTCTGATTTGGTTATTTATGTCACCAATATTTTTCCATTGTACGAAAGGGCGTCAATGGGCATGTCTCAACTAAAAGATATCTCTGATACTTTATCCTGTTTACGTAATAAACTTTCAGTGAGCCCATTTTTAAGGGATGACACAGGGGCGGATCCAGGATTTCCCGTTGGGGGGGGGGCGCCTGGCCCGTTGGGGGGGGCGCCACCCCTATTTTTGCCCAAAATTTAGCGGAAAGTGCATGAAAATGAAGAAAATTTGGGCCGTTGGGGGGGGGGTGCGCCGGGGCGCCCCCCTAGATCCGCCACTGTGACAAGTTAACATTTCTGAAAACAATGCTTATTGTTTGATTGTTATAAATTGTAGATACATAACTGATAAGAGGCATTTTGGCAGGAAACCTTGCCCTCTTCGTGCTTCAGCTGTTTCCTTAAAACTTTCCTTGTAAAATATCCGAAGAATCTTCTAGTTGGGACATGGCTATTACCACAGAACGTGTGTCATCACGTAGATTATTCAAAGTTTACCACAGCATTCGCACTGATTCATTCTCGTCGGGTAATTGAATTTTAAAAATAATGCGTACTGACTTAACTTCAATGTCTCTATTGTCGTGCATTTGTAATCGAAATTTCAATGCTAAAACCACGATTTCCAAATATAGCAGAACAGGTTATTATCTGTTGATAGGTCAATTTATTGCGTAGAGCACCATAATAATGGGTATTGACTTCCTGTGTGGCAATGATTACTGGAACCTATGTTTTCCAAACCGGAATTAGTGAGAATATAGAGTGGATGTAACTTTATTGTCACCAGGGTGTTATAGATTTCTTGTGCAAATAATAAGCTGGTTTGAAACAACCTATCCTGAACATTGGCGGATCCAAGAGGGGGCGCGCCAGAGGCGCGCCCTCCCCCGTACAGCCCTAAATTTATTCATTTTCATGTAGTTTTTGGCGATGTTACGCAAAAAAGGGTAAAAATTAGGGCGCCTAAAGGTTGGCCCTACGAGAAATCCTGGATCCGCCAGTGCTGAAAAGGAGTAAATGTAGTAGAACATCCATAACGATTTCTGTCTGTTTTATGCGGATTGAAATGTTTCCTGTGTTCACTGAATGGCGTCAGATGTGGATTTCAACATACTCTTGGATAGTGATGCTCAGTGATGTTTTAATGGTTGGTTGTTATTCCTAAAAATGACTTTTACTACTTTTGTATAAATCAACAAAAACTACTGTCTTTGTGCGAGGGAAATAAACAATTCCAGATACTTTAACAACACGTCTATCTGGTTTGTTACTCTGTAAACCAGCTTTTACTTATTCCTTATTTTAAGGGATAAAAGGTTAAATTGCGTGAAATTTGTTGTGAGATATACATCTAAATATACAAATATGCCTGGAATCAGAACCTGCAACAAAGCTCAAATATAACAATAAAATGATCATCATAGGTTGAGGTACATGTATGTATATGAAAACATAGATTACAAACAACGTAACCTGTCATTCCTAAAAAACAAAATAACTGAAAGTCAGTTTATATTACAATCAAACCAGATACGAGAAAGCAAATGGAAAATAATTTTTTAAAACTGGTTCTGTACGTATGAAACATGCCTTCATACATGCAGTATGTCTTATTTGCCAGCACTTCAGTCAGGTGCTTCGGAAGATCCATATTTAATCTACTCTACTCTCTATGAAGCCCTTTTGTTCGCACTCACTTATCTTTATGACAAGTTTTACTTGAATGAGATCTGTGTGATCCTCTTTGTAACTATGGTAGTGGATTTTGTCAGGATGAGAGATGAGTTTCAAATACTTGAAATTGATCGTACAATCGCTGCTTTGCTATGTTGTGTCTAACAACAGAAAGCTCTGATATCAAACACTCTGATTATAAGTTACATTTTAGTAAACACACCAGAGAATGGATTTATTAACTTATTAACTTTATTAACTTTACAGGGTCGTTCAGTTATCATAGGTTACAGCAATATTTCAGTTCCCAAAAGAGAAAGCGGTTCAATACCGTGAGCTGTCTTCCCACACGTTGCACCGATGGAGGTTTCAACCTTGTGTACAAAAAATAAAGTTGTTTCTGCTTAATCTGTGACAAAAAAAACTGATAAAATATCTCAAATTAATAACTTAAAACTGCCAATTTTTGTAATTGACCTAAAATTTAGTCCCTTTTCAGACATTATTGCTGGTCATTTTCTTAATAATAGTATAAACTTTTAGGCAAATTTGCCTATTTTTCAAGGCATAACTACTTTCTAAAAAACCTTTGGTCATATAAAATTGAAATGAGAGAAACTTACACATTGTAGTATTGTCAAAGCATAATTCATTTTTAAGTAAATATATTAGATAAAAATAAAAATGTCCTGTCGTGGTACAAACACTCTAAATGTAATTGATTTATCAAATGTTACCTCTGTGGCAAATAAATTGGAAAAACGTCATTTCTCTGTCAGGTTAAGGCAACAATAGGAACAATTTCTTACCAGTAAGATATCGACAAAAATACGGAATCCATGCTGTATCTAAGGCAAGATTATTGGTATCGAAATAACTGTCCCTCTATGTCTCATTAGTAATAAACAATATTATAGCAGAACCGTCAGTATTTCATTTCTTTACCTAGACTAAATAATTTAGATTATTTAAGCATAAGTTTAAAGTTTAGGTTTTAAAAAGGCTTTTAAAAAGACTTGGATTTCTCAGAGTTGTGAGAAAATTTGGCGATTTTGATCCCTCAAAAGTGACCATCTTATTGGTGATTGTTATGACCCTACAATGTATTTCATAATGCCGTTACTGTTAATGACGCCTACTGAAAGAAATGTGGTCAAGCATATGGAAAGATTAATTATTTTGGGAAGACAATACAACAATCCCTACGGTGTGGTTTAGTCTGATAAATTACTGAGATAAATCACATTGAAAACTCAAAAAGTCCCCCTGGTCATATAAATCATTTATTAAGCCTTAATTGATGCTAATTTCTCAAGTTGGTCAGCTTCTGTTCTGTGGAATACATGTCCAGAAAGAGATGGCTAATTGTAGGTAGGTATGTTCGAGGCTGTTATCTCTTGCATGGCAACATTATTTTGTCTGCTTACATCTGTTTCATATTTTAATCACAATGCAGGTGGCCATTGGATGAATTAAGATCGCAAAGTAGCGCTAAATAATTAAATTAAACACAAGTATTGAAGAAATTTTTACACACGCTACGCTACACAAGTCACTAGATATAATTGCAACTTCGTGCGAAAATGCTTTTCATTAAACAATCCTTCCGGCTTTTGACAACTTTGCTTTCCAACTAAAAAGAGTGGAATAAAAAGCCGTTTCTCTGGAGCATCAGTGGGAGGTTCTAGTTAGTAATGTCGACTAGCATCAATCGGTGGTGAGGCGGAGTGAATGCAAAGAGCAAGCGAAAGCTTAAAGCCATTTCTAT
>JBCAUI010007759.1:0-10113 GCA_038406195.1 Haplosyllis anthogorgicola
TCCCTCATGTTATTCCAATACAAATTGTGAACATGACCCGTTACTATCTATTTGAAATAAAAAGCCACTTCACGACATAATTTAGACAGGATGTAAATTTATCCGACAGTTGGTTTAATGAAGACCATAATCGTGAACTTAATGCACATTTTTTACAAGTAAAATAAAATTTAACAGCCAAAAGGAAACAAAATGATACTTAGGTCTGATTTATGGGATCATATTTATTGTCCGCAAAAAAATCGTCACTTTGCAGTACATTTTGAAATAAAAAGAAAATGTTCTGGCCACAAATAGCTTTCACGTCGCTTGCTGATGAAAGAAATTCGTACAAATACTTCATTAGTTTCCTTTATCCTGTTCAATTATGCCTATTTCTATTTCGTTGTTTTCAAAAGTTCAGTGTGATAAAGAAAATATGGCCATGTTGAAAATATTTTTCTATTATTTGCGCTCCGATGCAAAAAATCAGCTTATTCGAAAAGTTTAACGTGTAGGTGAGTACACCTCCGCTGGTCCAGGCTGGTCCAGTGAACACCGGGTCATGTGCATGTGATGTAAAATTCTGGAAACAGCCGCTTCGCATTATTGTAATCAAAACCAAACCGAAATTTTAAATGTCATTGCCCTAAACTATTTTCATCGCTGAAAATCACAACCACAAAGACGAAATTGCAGTACAACGGTGTCTGAATATATAAATAGGAATAATTGTTTATTGTCTACAGATGTCTAGCTTAATCTTTTGGATACTAAAAATACAGAGAAAACATACTCGCCAATAGAGGTTTGTCAAAATTAGTTAGGCTATTCAACTCGGCGAATTGCCCTATTGGGCCTGTAAAATTCATAATAGTATCAGATAAACTGATATTTGTGATTTAAAACTTACCAATTGAAGTAATGGACTTAAAATTAGTAATTTTAAAATTTAGTTTACCAAAAATAGAATAAATTTTGCAGCCTAAGTAACAACACAAAATAATTCGCAATCTCCGTTTCAACATTAATCAAATCCAAGCTTTGTGCTTCATGTGCGAATAGAAAATACTTTCATAATTTAATGTAACCCGGTGGCGTGATTCAGGTTTTGGTTGCGGGGTCAACTTGTCAAGAGCCAATCTAGGTTTTTTCCTAATCACGTTTCTGTCAGATCTGTCAGATTTGGTTGACATCATAGTTCATACAAGGTAGGTCATGTATTGATTTTAATTACAATTAAATCGTAAATGATAGCTAATATTTACAAGTAATAAACAATGTGTGTTGCATTTTGTTAATTTGTACTGAAATTATTAAAGTTATCAGATCTGTACAGATCTGGCAAACACCTAAAATTTTTAGGAAAACCTCCAATGTTTGCTAACGGAACGAAGCAAAGTCACGCAAACGCAGCAAGCGACTAATAGTGTTGGGTCTGGGGCCCAGCTTAGGGCCCAGGGGCCCCTTCCTGGATCCACTACTGTGTAATCGAAAGTCAATCAGTTTCTACAACATCTCAAATGCGGCCCATGAAAAGAAAAATACGATACTTACGACATCAGCTGTAACAGTTTCCAAAATAAGGACAAAAAACTTCCGATCATTTGCTACCCAAAATAAAAACAAACATAAATTCAAAAAGTCCGAAACTGATGGATAAGATTTTCATTTGTATCAATGTAATGTAAAATTGGGTAAATAGTCCTGTTTGGTTGACAAATTCCACGCTACAGTTTACATTGAGGCAAATCTTTCATTTGGCAAACCATGTTTGGTGCGATTTATCTGAACAGTTACAATTCTGGAGCTTGAGAACATTGATAGAAGTCATCACAAAAATGCTTCTTTGGGCAGTATGTGGGGTTTAAAATATGCTAATTTCCATAATTTGCTAAAGTACATCACTTCGAAAAGTGGTGTTGTATTATTAAGGTTACATTATTGGTTGAGTAAATCACCCGCAGCTAACTAAATCTTAACGAGTTAATTTTTACCTACATTTGGTCCCACGGCCTCCGTCAATAGATTTACATGTATTTGGTTAATTCGTTTTTGTATTTCTAAAACCTTCGGATTCTCAAAATATGCTGGCATAAAATATTTAAGAAGTCTTCATCAAAGGAAATTGGCGCCAAATTTCCGTTGTACATCCATAGCAAGTAGTTTACATAAAACCTGGCTCGAGTAACTTGGAGAAACATTGCACTCCAAGTATGATCAAATGTTGCCTGGGTAAGTGGCCTTTTATTCAACTTAAGCTTAAAACATGTAACAGGAATTTACATCGAAACTTATCCTAATTTTTAATTTCCATAATAGAAATTAATTAGCAAGTTTTTGTTTTTTAATTAAAACTTTATTTTAATAAAAGAATTGTACATTACTGAGGTAAAAATATAAATCTTATGTACAAATATATCTCTTTGGTAATAAAAACTATTAAACTAGTATAAAACAGATCCCAATTCTATGATAAAACATATTGTGACCAACCAGACAGTTATCTTGTAAAAATGAATTGCGACGGTGCATAGATCTTCACTTTAAAGCTTAAGGATCTGTAAAAATTCTTGTCACATTTTATCAAATTCGTCAGGGTGTTTTATTTATTAGACATTATATAAACATTATTTGTCCTTGTTTGAAGTTCAATTGTTTTACATACATAAACCTATAGCTAATATACTTTAAAATAGAGAAAATAATTTCAGTTTTTAATGGCGAGAACGCATTTCGATAGGATTCATTTAAAAGACAGTTTGTTTTAAATCCATTTACATGTAAGCAATGTTGTCAGAACCCATAGACATCTGAAATAGTTAAAGAAATGGTTTATTGAATATACTTTCTGAACATCACACAGTATCTAACCTCCAAAATCTGAATATCAAAGAGGGAACTTAGCATCCTTATCTGAATTTTTACTTAATTCCGAGTTCCAAGTTAACTTATTTGAACTTTAAAGCAGGTGACTTAGGAGTGTTAAATTATTTTTTGTTGACTAGGAGCGCCCATACGGAACCACTTGCCAAAAACAGTAAAATTTTTCGAAATTTTGAAACAATCATAATGGAGAAGTAAGAAAAGCACCAAAACTCAATATAACGTACACTTCCCTGAAATGATTTTACAGAATCTAAAGAGTTGCTTTTGTGTGGCAGAGTTCGAAAGTCAAAATTTGAAGGAAAAAAAAGTGATTCGGTATAGGCGCCCCTAGTCTGTTTCAAGGTTGATTTCAGTTTGCAGCAATAGATGTTGTGTCTTTCACTAGAACAGAGGCACCTTTTGTTCCCAAAGCTTGAAACCAATTTTTAGGCATTTTTTAAAAATTGTAACGCTCACCAACTACATTTATCGAGTTACCTTTACCTTAACATCGTTTGGACCGAGTCCGTTTTCTACCCCGTCCTTCGTAAGTCCGTGAGGATCGATCTCAAACGGAGACAAATGATGAACGCGTGCCCTGTGTTTCGGAAGGGCTGGTCCCCAGTACACGGTTGGGTGCGTCAATTTATGAAATCTCTGCACATAGTGAAACAAAACATTAATTTAAGATGCAAGACATGACAAATGTGAAACTGCTCGGATGATATTTTTAGACGGAGAACTTGGTATTCTCAAGTTATTCATTTGAAAAACAAAATTTTGCTGTTATCTTCGGTTTTCATTGTTGCTGTTTTCTGTGCATGTTGGAAGAATGGTTCGCTGCGTAGAAAAATCTCACTTTTGATCTGACTGATACAATGTTTTTTCCGAAAAGTCTAGCAACTAATACGTGCAAAGGTCAATTACGAAAAATTATCCTCAAATGTATTTCATTGCAATGCTAACCTCTCCAAAGGAACCGCTCACGGTGAAGAACATGATGATCATAGTGATAAAGATTCCTGCAATGACGCACATCGTCATGATCCAGCCGAGAGCGTCGCCCCATTTGGGATACTCGTATGAACCGTAGGTCGCTGGTGAATAATCGTACCAGGAGAAGATCAGGATGAACAGCACACCTTACAAAGACACCATAGCTTAATGTAATTTTATTATAAATGTAAGTGTGAAAACTTTTCCTATTTTTATTACTTGATATTTTGATATCTTGATATCTACTTTACTATTATTGTAGAGTCCCTTACGCTTTCCACAGATCTAATATCCCATTAGGGGAATTTTGAGAATCAGCCACCTGCTCACAGGTGATCAAGGTCCATTTGTTGACTAATAGATCAAGGTACTCATAAATTTATTTCATGTAAATATGTTTTTCGCCTTGACATACCAGCAGGAGTAAAGATGCGCCAGTTGATCATCCACCAATGGGAGCATGTGTTCCATGGAAAGCATCCACAGCCAGTTTTACCAATCATTACTCCAATGTCTTGTTTGAACTTGAAAACACCTGAACAGAGATGTAAAACATATTTGTGGATCGGATCACTGTTACACAAGTGTATGAAGGGAGTACATTTCGTCTTCTATTATATTTGAAACATTCCAAATGCGAATGCTCAAACAACCCCATGCATAAATTTAATCATGATAATTAAGTTGCAGCTGCTGTACATAATAGAAATTTATGCAGTTTGTGTGTGTGTGTGTGTGTGTGTGTGTGTGTGTGTGTGTGTGTGTGTGTGTGTGTTACTATTTTATAGGCCCGACATTTCGCTAAAAATGTACTTTATATTTACCATAGATATATCCGACGCAGAGACACTCCAGGAAGGCAATCACCAATACGTTCCATCCGCCAGAATATGTGTCCATGAGTTGAAGCAAGTAGCTACCTCCCTGTATGAAAACAAATGTAAACACTTAAGTGCTATTCCGATGTTGCTAATGATTCATTGACTTATGTCTATTGCCCAAAAATACGTAATTAAACTAATTTAGAAATATAATTTTGTTACCAAAAATCCTCTCAACTCTCTCAAAGCAATGCTTACCTCAGTGCAAAGTGGCAACCCGAAGAGGAACATTATGACCGATGTAACAAAGATAACAAGTGCCTTCTTTTTTCTTAACTTTGGCCACTGGTCCATGAATGAAGTGGTGACAGTCTCTACCAGGGCAAACTAAAATAGAATTGGTAAGTTTAAATATTCCTGCTGAGATATCTACTCGCAGAATCTTGTTTTCATGTTTTGCTCGCCAGATCACCTGTATTGCTTAGGCACTTTACAAACAAAATTTTGAAACATTGATTTGTATGTAATCAATTTTACATATACCTCGGAATCCAGACCCAGGGTGATCAACATGAGGAAGAACAGAATGGACCAAAGTGTTGACACCGGCATCTTTGTTACGGCGTAAGGGTAAACGACAAAAGCCAGCCCGATACCTAAAATTAATAGACGCAGTAGGGGTTAGAGATCTGAGCCAGATGGATTCGGAATTTATTTCAAATTAATATTATTAAAATGTCTGAGTTCATTATTCCTCTCAAAGGATTGAGGGTTCAGATGTTTGAAATACCCTCTAAATAAAGTCATACCACTGTCTGTTACTTTATCCACCGTTGTTCCTTCTTGATCAGCTAGATAACCAAGGAAGGAAAAGACCACAAATCCAGCGAAGAATGATGTCAAACAGTTACCAAGCGACACTATGATCGAGTCTCTGCAAAACATCGAAAATTGCAAAACTGAAAAGTATTTACAACCAGTTCAGTTTCCTTCGATTAAGTGAGCTTAAAGATAAAGGTCATCCCCTTAGCTCGAACCCTCAGGGCGGCTGTAAAAAGTTCGAACTAAGCAGAAGTCCGAACTAGACCCTAATTTTACAATAGATATTCTATTGATAGGGCATTTTAAAAAAGTTCGAGCGAACATGAAGTTCGAGTTATCCGCGTTTGAGCTAAGCGGGATGACCTGTTGATAATTCATTGTATTCCATGCACTCAAAACTTGTGCAATTGATGGTTTTACTGATGAGATGTATTCCTATTAGGTGTAATACCTGAGACAGTCATTATGGAATCTGTTGTAAGACGACAAGGCGATTAAACCTCCCCAAGAAGCTGAGAGAGAAAAGAAAATTTGCACAGCCGCATCTTTCCAAACACTAGCTTCTGACAGTTTGGACATGTCTGGATCCAAAATGTAGAATTCGATTCCCTTTCCGTGTCCTTCAAGCGTCAATCCACGAATAAACAAGATCACCAAAACCACGTACGGAAAGAGAGCAGTGAAATACACCACCTGCAAATGTGAAAATACCGACAAGAACTCCTGCGAGTTTATGCTCAAAATTCATGAACATTACAGTTTTATAAATGCGACTTACGAAGACGAGAAACCTTAATGTAAGTCATATGTTAAAACAAAAATACGTAAAATCCACTGGCAGTGAATCTCTTGCACACATAAAAAGTGCTGTAACATAAAACTTCTCATACAACAGAAGAGTGACGTCAAGATATTGTAAGATCTACTGTTATTATTTGCTCTGTTGAGCTACTTTAGAGCAATGATCTGAAAGCAACAAGATTTGAAATAATCGCTAGTAATGATGATAAAAACTTACCTTTCCTGAGGATTTGATTCCATTGATAAGAGCGAGGCACACGATGATCCACGCACCAAGGAGGCACAGCACCAACTCCCAACGAACAGCCCCTAAATCACCGATGCCTTCAGATTCGTAATATCCAAGTGCTCTTCCACTTGAAACGATAGGAAATATCAGGTGAACTGGGACTATCTACATTATCTGAATTTATCTATATCATATAAATGTAGACGGTTACACTTACAAAAGATACTCTTCGCTGGGAAGGCGTGACTTTAAATCATGATCTTCCTCAGCCAACGTTGCATTCCAGAATCCAACGGGAGTAGATTGAGTTGAGTCGTTGTAACAAACACCATTGTCGGCAACGTGGTAACCAAAGTCCTTACATATCGTGGCATTTTCTATTGTATCATTCAGTTTCAAGGAGCACCCTGTTACAGACAAAGGGTCAAATTTTATGATTAGTAGAAGAATTCATGTCAATCCGATAATGTATTACTTTAGCAAGTGTTGGTAACATTAAAAAGTGCTGGTAACATTAAACTTCTCATACAACTGAAGAGTGACGTCAAGATATTGTAAGATCTACTGTTATTATTTGTTCTGTTGAGCTACTTTAGAGCAATGAGCTGAGGAGGACATCAAGCTGATGAGGACAGTGGGACACTGTCGAGAAGTACTTACTTGCTAAAGTAATACATTATCGGATTGACATGAATTCTTCTACTAATCATACAACAACGTCCGAGAGGAATCTCTTTAACTTAACAATGTCATTCGTAAAAAACACAAGTGTATACATGCTAATTTGAAAATACAAATTAAAGTGATCTAAATTTAAGTACGCGTCTCTGGGGGATGCCAAATTTACACAAAATGAGCCAAAAATACTTCTCTTTGCGTTTTTAAACTGACAGCCGTCTAAATTATTTTTGTATTACAGACACCTCCCTTTGCTACGATGAAAGTGAAAAGTGCAAACAGTTTGCCAGAGAAGGAAAGTGTACCAATACAGCTCTGCACAAATATGCCAACTTCTGCAAGAAATCCTGTGGCCTATGTGGTAAGTTTGGCACAGGTTCCAAAAAAAAGCATGAATTCTTCAAAAACATGGGTCACACAGTGCCCTTTTCTACAACTATATTTCACTGTAATTACTTCCGCACCAGCAATTATAAAGGGAATACTGGATGATAATGTTCCTTTTTGACAATAACAACTCTTTTGAGAAGGTGTCGTTCTCATTCATTTTTTATTTGTTGCATCACTGAAGCTGAACATGTTTCTGTGTTCAGAGGTCAAGAACCTATTTCCATGGAGTAAGAATATCTATCTATCTATCTATCTATCTATCTATCTATCTATCTATTTATCTATCTATCTATATATATATATATATATATATATATATCATATATTTGTAGCAACTCCTGTAACTAATTGTAATAAATCGCGCTCTGACCCATAAATCTCGGAAATTATTCCAGGTCAATGATATCAAACCGATAATTAGAGCAGCTAAAACAACATAAAAGGAATGATATTCTTGGCAAAATGACATTTTCTTCGTTAATTTGTTAGATTAATGCTCTGATTAAACATGAGTCTAGGACCATTATCTGCAATTTACACACCAATGATTTATGTGGGCGACACATGAATAACTTACATTTGTAGAAGATTATCCTGTATCATTTTATCATTTACCTTCACTTTCCTTCCGTCATATGATCCACTGCGGGCTCCCTTTTATATTAAAGGGCAATAAGTAAGCTGTAAAAATTTCACGAAATTTGCAGCAATTGCAAATGTTGCGTACTTTACCTGATATTTTTAAGATTTTACCAGTTTCGAATTGCTTCATGTGGCGGATAAATTTTTTCTGTAAGATTGTAGGGCAACTTCGTCGATTGTATAAAATAATGTCTTAATCTTAGTGATGATGACTTGTGTTAAAATCATTTATTCGAGTATGTTCCTCACGATTACATAAAAAGACAAATAACGGTTTAAAATGTATTGCTGACATTAGCTTTGTTGATGTTTGGTTCGATAATTGGAATGATCTGAAATATAAAAACTATGAATTTGCCTTAAACTTTTCCTGAAACAACTGTCGTTTTCTAAAAACATTTTTTTCTGTTACAGATCATGTGCCCTATGAACGACCCGAATGTAGGTTTCCAACGGAGTACCAGGGTGAATGGCTGCTATTTGAGAAAGAACGAAGAGATATGGTTAAAATTAGCTCAGGAGAAATGACCTTCTCTCATCTCGGCCATTTCATATGTAAATCGAAGCACTGGGCAGTTCATCAGTACAAACTACTCTCCGTGTTTGAGAATGGATGGTAAGTAAATACCAGAGAGGCCTATGATAAAAAGTACCCTACTTTCCTCTTACAATATAAATTTAATTTTCTAAAAGGACTAATTTTGCTCGGGAGACTGTGGATCTAAGAACTTCTTTCATGAAGAGGGGCCTTCGGTACAAGCTGGGGGCTATGGTGCGGAATACATACAGAGAGGCGGACTGCCTTCCTGAATGACTTGCCTAATTGCTGTCATTGCACAAATTCAAATATAGTAATTTTCCTTCAAATTTTCCATTTCGCACTGAATCATTTCTATTCATTGCAGTCGTCCCCGATTCACATGTGTTCACTTCAATGATGAATTCGAGAGCGCCCTGCAGTTTCAAATAGGTAGGTTTATCTAAATCAACGTCTAATTAGGGTCTGGATTAAAGAAGAGATTTCCATAAACATTACAGTAATGACTTGTGTTCCTCCTGGGGATATGGCCAAACATGGAAGAATTACAATGCTATTGTTACAAGCGAGATCGATCACAAATGTCACAGGCATGAAACCAACCCTTTGATATTTCGTGCTCAGACTGGTTAAAAAGTCCGCAATGAAGTGATGAATTGAAAGTAAAACGATGTTGCGTATTTCATTGAGAATGATATTAAGTGATTTTTGGAACTCAAGTTTGACGTTTTCAATTGCAGCCAGAAGCCGATGGACGGATGAATCATTTAAAATGTGTCACTTTCGAGACGATCCTGCTCCATTAAATGGAACGATACGCAGTGCTCAGTTAAAGTACCTACTTTGTATGTATCTTATTTCTCTTTGTACGAAGAAAATGATCATTGCGGTTACAAAACTTGATGATGCCATTTGTGCCTAGAAATTGCATTTGACACATATTTATAGCTAGACGTAGATAAAACACATAGTAGTTTATTTCGCGTACCATATAGCTATACTTATACAGTGTTCAAGAGAGACATCCAGCACTTAGCTCAGACATACGTATGCATTAGAATCCCATGAACAGTGCAGTGAAATGAAATACAATGAAACTTGTTTCGGAGGAACCTTCTTTTCGCCGTTGGTAATTTATGACAACGTCACCCACGAACTATCTCGGGTCTAATTTTCAACTACCAACTCGTGGTCTAGGCTAACTTACCTCTTAACCCTTTCGTCACTGGGCATCTGGCCATTTTCTTACTACTTGAAAGCCACAAAATGGGCACCATTACTCAAAGAACCATTAATAATTCACTAACTATTATGCAGTTTTTCTTTTACTATCAGACTGATGCACATAG
>JBCAUI010007770.1:0-10113 GCA_038406195.1 Haplosyllis anthogorgicola
TAGTTTCCCTAGATGTTGTCACAACTTTCATGTTGTTAACATCTGTTTTATCCAAATCAATACTACTTTCTCTTATTGCACTGACAGGATTTTCAAAGTGCGGCGATCAAAAAATAAAAAATAAATTTATAACAATTGAACCCAAGAAATTCAAATTATCAATAAATATTAATTAATTTTCCTCATCATCTCATGACACAATTCATTACGATGACAAAATATTGCCATGTGCAACATGCTTCATCCTCAAGTAGTTTGTTTTGAAATTTTGATTCCAAAGTGCGGCTGGAAATGTAATCCAAACAATTAAATTTTAAAAAGCCTTATTGTATAAAAAGTTGAGGTAGCAGAGTTTTACCGGAAATTGATCAAATTTGTATCCAAAACTTGAAACGAGATAGACAACCTGTCGGTTACAGCCTCGCTCTAAATAGTCAAATAACACAGGGTAGGGGAGGGGGAGGTCCGGTCTCGCACTTTTCCACATCCAGTCTGAAAGTCCTCAAATTTGAATTTCCCTCCGGTGCCCATGTAAGGTATGGGATGGTGGGGAAGGGGGTCCAGCGCCCTCTAGTTTCAAAACATTTTCATAAAATCTGTCAATTCTAGATCTCCATCGGAACAGAATCCTCGCTTTCACGAGGCTAACAAAAGCATGGTTGCCACAACACAGGGAAAACAGGGAATTTGACTGTCAGTTTTTCCAGACAGGGAAAACACAGGGAATTTGGGGAAAACACAGGGAACTTTTTTCAGAACACAGGGAATTTCCCCAGTAATGAAGTATTTCCTTATAAATTGCCTTTTTATCCTAAAATATTTTCAGCCTCGCTTTGCTTGAAATGTGTTCACAAACAGACATTACCCCCACCCAATTTAACCATTAATTCAAATGTTCCCAGTGCTGCCATGCATATAACACATGTTAATTGTACCTTATGTTGTATCTGCCTGTGTAAAAAGAAAGCATTAATAAGATGCAAAAATTGCTTTAAAGTTGCAATTATGAATGTATAAAAAAGAGTTACCAAAGGGGAAATATCAGAAACACAGGGAAAACTCGGGGAAAACACAGGGAATTTGATTTCACTTGGAGCGTGACAACCATGTTTCACCTGGTGTACTCATATCGTGACCTCACAAAATATTTATACTTAAAGTCTTTACCCATTTCATAGAATATTTTGATTTTTACAGTTTTGGGTTGTTTGAAGCTATGTCGGCAATAGAAATGATGGATCCTAAGATGGATGCTGGGATGATGTGCAATCAAGCAAAGCGGAAAGTCTTGAATTTTGAACAAGCTGTTGAGGTAATTACATTGGGTGCTATCAACAAAAACAGTGTTCAAAATAAGGCCAATCTGTTGGACAATACCTGGCTAAAATTGCTTCGGTCTAACTGATTTTAATGTCTGCAAGATAATTTTACAATTGATTTAATAATACAAATGGAGATACATATGTCGTGCCAATCCATTTCTCGTGAAACAATAATTAAGTTCATTAAACAGTTACAGATCTAAAAAGTGGTCACATGTCTACCCTAATGGCCCAACTTTTGATGCAGGTTTTGTCGGTACAGGTTTGAAGACAGTTTCTTTCCAACGGCATTAAAATCCCATTATTACCCCCTCCAAGGAAAAGTCTGGCAGATGACAGTATGGATTATGAAATTGTTATTCTTTTCTTATATATGATCATATATTATTTTTAGGCTGGCACTGTCAAGATTAAAGATGTTAATCATGAGGAAATGATAGGAATCATTGACGATACCTTGTCATGTTTGGTAAGTTTCGTATTTAGTTTACAGACAATAAAAATAGCACTTATTTGCATGTATTCAGCGCACTGAGTGCATGAATGTGTATATTTTTATCGATTAATTCAGTTAAATGCTTTTAATTATTCAGGTTACGTGGCTGGAGGGACATTCCTTGGCTCAAACTATGTTCACAAATCTGTATCTACACAACCCGTACATCATCGAGGATAGAACTCTGAAGGCATTTAGTATCATTATGTTAAAAACTATTGATCTCATCCGTGATCGAGTTAACAGGGCTTCTGTTTTCGAGGAGGTGAAAGTTGTTGATGTCTACATTGCAGTTTCATTCAGAATTATATTTCACATAATTTATCGGATGTTGAAGACTTGAGTCGTTGTTCATGTTTCTATTTCCAGGAAGATTTTCAGCCGATGACATACGGATTTAAGATGGCTGGTGACGTGACAGATGTTAGAGCCACTGGAATGATGAAAGAAATTGAAGATGAGCTAAATAGAACAATAAAGGTAAAAATGACTTTCCATGTGCTGTACAGAATTGTATGGGTAGTTATGTTTCTACTTGGCTCGTATTACAACGACAAGAAGTTCAATAAAAAGTTTAATAATATTTTCATATGTTGAACAAATTTTGCTGAAAGTTGAACTTGTACAACAGTATGTACATAAGTAAAATTTTGAATAGTGTGGAGTGGTTTTAGAAATGGAGAACGATGCACATTTAACAGTTCATTACACTGTAATTACGTCTATCATTATAATTAACAGAAACATGAAAACTTTTGTTCTCCATAAATTTGCAGAACACTCGGAGTAAGGCAGGTGAGGAAAGACACTCGGATAAAGAGAAAGAGGTAAACAAAAATAGTGACACACTGTCCATTAAAATGAATGAAATCCATAAAATAAATGTGTAATATTGTCAAAGACTTCGTGAGCAGGCACACATTTAAACTTCCTTTTTTTTCTCTTGTTTCAGCACGAACTTGCACTGGCAGTTTTTGCTCGAATACGATTCTGTCGACTTTTCTTTGCAACATTGATAACATTTAGTAAGGAAAAGGTAATGTCACAAGTGACTTTTTCATCAGACTTCTTATTTGACTCAGTACACACAACAATAAACATATTTAAGCGCTCAAAAACTATCGAACGTAAATTGCAGGGACTGCTTGTGAATGATGTTTACAAACTTTTAACACAAATGAGCGACCTTATACAGACCATGCAGAAAACCGTGCATTTTGGCATAAAGCCTCCCGAGACGGAAGAGGGTGTGTTAGGTATAAACAAGTTAAATGCCATTTAGTATTTGCAATAACACACATGAACAATTGAAAATGCGTACAACAAATATCAAGTTAATGAAGAGGTTGTTTGTAAATGTATCTTGCCTACATTATCCATATCAATAGTCAATGTGATTTCATATTTTTTCACATGTAAACCTACGATATTGATGTAGATTATCCAACGATAATGGGTTTTGAACCTCTAGTCAACCAACGCTTGTTGCCACCCACCTTTCCAAGATATACAAAGATTAAAAGCAGAGATGAGACCATGGAGTATTCACAGGGATTAGTAGACCGCCTGAGAGCTATCTGTGGTATTATGGAAATCAGGAATTTACACATTGCCTTGGTAAGTATTATGTTATTTCCTTGGTCCCATGCTCAAAGCAATGAGAGAGAAAATATCATTCCAATCGACATGTACTACCATGTCCAAAGGATAACATGGTTTCTTCGTTGTTTTTTGAAGGATTTCTTCTTCGAATTCAGCAAGGCTTCACCGTGCGTTTTGTCAAGATCATTATTACAGCTGATTTTTATGCCGCCGAACAGACGAATGTGGGGATCACAGAATGTTATTGATGTCTTTAGAGATACGATCAGAACATTCATCAACCCACCTGCACTTATGCCCAAGTAAGATCTGTTTGACAATATCATATGTAATGCCACTGTCCATTGCATATTAGCAAAGTAAGTGTAAGATTCGTGAATTGATCACGTGGTCCTTCACGTTGTAGTGATTGTTCATGATATCTTGACTCTTTATTTTACCAGGAATCAGTTGGCAAATAATGCACAGGCGAAGGATTACATAGATGCTTTCTTGACACATGCAGTGAGACCTATCTGTTCAGTATTTCAAATATCTGGACACAATAGGGCTCGACAGAGAGATAAATATGGCCACTTACTGGAAGACTTGGCAAATTTGCAAGATGAGGTATGTTACGTACAATGTATACATGTACATATTTCATATTTTGCCTTTAAACAATTCAGGGAAGAAAACTTTGAACTTGACTGTCTTGGTGAAGAAATCCATTTCTCATTTTACATGTATGTCTGTATTGATTTATTTTTAGGCCGACAAAGTGGATGCATTTCTTCATTCTTTGCTGAAAAAGTTGGATCCAAACCGACAACATTTGGCCTGTTTTGGTAACTGGGTGCTGTATCATACATTACAAGTAATGATCAACTACCTGTTGGCAGGTTTTGAATTAGAACTGTATGCTGTACACGAGTATCATTACGTTTTCTGGTAAGTAGGGTTGTGCCTGTTCTCAACAAAATATTTCGTCATTTCAAGGAATTTGGATAAAACAATCTGTATCGTATTGCATTAAAGTCTGTTTCATATCACTGTTTTGTCTTCTTTCCTTCAGGTACTTGTATGAGTGTTTGTACAACTGGTTTATATCCATGTTGTCTCGAGCGGACAGTTTTCTATTGGAACAGGAAGCAATCACAGGTAACTTTAATAGTTTTGTCGACAGTGGTACAGAATATTTTATGTAGAATGTATGGAATGAGTAGATTTACTTGGTGGAAAATAAGACAGACGAGATATGTTTACCAAAGTCTTTCGATCATTATTATTTGATGTTAAAAAAAACCCACACTCTGCGTAACTTCTATTAACTTCGTGCACAAGGAATTTAATTGAGATTTAAATGAGAACTAGAATATTCATTGTTACAGAACAACAGCAAAAGGGAAGAGTTAACAAAAAATCAAAGAAGAAAAGAAAGACAAGACCACATGCACGTTCCATCACAGAAGCACAAGCAGCACAAAACTTATGTGGTGGCTATTATAAGGTAACATCACACAAATTTTAACGATTTTATTACACAGTGTAATTTATTGTAAACTTTAAGGAACTGACTTTGCAGTTGTTTATGGTTTTATTATCTTGTTATTAGGCTATAGTCGGCTTAACTATGGACAATAAATTACCCATGCCCAAGTTTGACTTTGATAGTGAGGAGGTGCGCTACAATCACAGATTTGCTCCTTTTGGAAATGTTGGAACCCCACCTCCCGTGCAGTATTCACAGTTTAAGGTTGGCATTACTTTTAATATTTCTTACATATTTCATAGCAGGATGTTGCAGTCAAAATTGCCTAATCACATGAATGTAATTTATCCGTGCTTTTGATTCACAGGATATGACAGATTTGGCAAAGTTTGAGCCTCGTCCCAACTCGGAGGACATGTATGCATGGTCATGCAAATGTTTTCAACAAGCAAAGAACTTGTACGAATCTCTACCTAATCCGAGTGAAGAGGTATGGAAACGTCATTTTCCTTAGTCAATTCTTTTCGTACGGTACGATTTATTTGACAAATAAATGCATTTACAAATTTCCTATTTTCAGACTCTCACCTTACTTAAAATTACAAAGACGAACTTTGTGGTCATGAAACTTCTAATGGGTGGTCACAAAAAGGACTCGGACGTAAGTTTAAGATTTTTCGTTACAGATACAATTAGATCAAAAAGGTAAAAAAATGATTGGTACTGAATTGATTAGGATCTGTACATAACGTTTGCTACATGCAGCCAACGGATAAGTAATATGTATTAGACTGAGGTAAATAGTTGTTTATTAATTTTATTACATTATATGAAAAGTACATAACAAAACATTTGTTCTTTCTTTCAGACACCACCAGAATTTGACTTCAGTCTACACCGAGTGTTTCCGGTTATTAAGTTTCAATAAATTATGATTTATGTTACTAACAACTAATAATAAATATATTGTCCTACAAAAATGAACTTCATGTTTTGTTTAATAATTTGGGTTAACAATCATATTTATCACGAACATTTTATTATGAACATTTTAACAGTGACGATTTTACACCAGTAACATTTTCAAAAAGAAATTACACCAGGTATTTTAATTACGAGACGGAACAGATCGAACAGAAACAACGCATCCTGTCCACTTCAAAGTAACCAATCCATCTGTCTCAAAGTAATGGTGCAGGATTCAAAAACGATTATTGACTTAACACATTTAACAAGCTGTTTTGAATTATAACGCACCCTTTTTCGAAACAAAATTTTATTTACAACTAATTAATTATCGTTGAATTGCCAAGAGAGGAACTTTAATTTTAGCGTTTTCAATATTGGTTCTCTACTAAATGAAACTTTACACGTAGATGTATAAACAGGAAATCGGATACATACAAATAAAATTTGGTAGGTCGGCATTTTTATCATTTTTACACCCCTTCAAAAATTTGTCTTGGCACACAGTGCCATAACTCGAGGGAATACGGTATCTTAAATCTGGCATTACTGCTCGTCATGCAAAAATAAATGCACGTGTGTTAGATACACGGTTTTGGCTATTGCAATTTAACGTCACCAATAACGATAACGAATTCATCGGTCACAAACATTTTAAAACTTAACATACTCAAGAAATACATTTTTCTCCGCCTGTTCACCACTTATCTAATTGATTTCCTATGCAAACGTGGAATGTTTTAACTTCTCAATTCGCTCCTGTCCCTTTCCTTAGTCGTGTTTAGATTCCATCAGAACATTCCTCAATATAAACATTCAGCAATGGTACAATGTGTGTTCGGGTGTTTTACATTGTAAAATATGTCTCTATTCCTTCACATATCTCCAATTTCAATATCCGGTACTTCTCCCAGTTCATCATCTATGGTCGTTCCCATTTCAATCTCTTGTTTGTTAAGATCCTTTTCTTTGTTTTCCTTACACTCAATGGTCACATTTTCGTCATTCAATATTTTGTCAATGGTTTCATCTTCCTTAACTTGTTCTTTTACTGTTTGATATTCCTTTACTGAATCTAAGAAATTAACTTCCCCAAGTCTCCGTTTTAGCTCTTCCTTCTTCTTTCGTTTGTAGACTGCTGCCCTCTTCTTTCTGAAATAGGAAAAAATTGGTACATGTATATACACTTTACCTAGAAAGTTATCTTCCTTGATAAAGTACGATTTTGCACCCATTATTTGAAAATACTAAGCAAAAGAATGACATCAAATATTCTGCTTTCAAATTGAAACGTTCAACAGTTATCACTTTGTTTGGTTGATAATCGACCAGCAAATATTAATGTAACTTGTCATAATGCTGTCAATGAGTAGCAAGATGCATTAATTGTGCTGTTTACAGATTTCGATGGGATATATACCGCCCGCGTATGCGGGAAGGTAATGTTTTCAGTCGTGTCTGTGTGTGTGTGTGTCTGTCTGTCCGGGCTATAACTTTTGAACTGCTTGACCTAGAAACTTCACTTTTGGTATGTTGGTACATCTTCAAAATATCTAGATCCTGTTTGAGTATCAAGGTCATTGGGTCAAGTTCAAGGTCACAGCAATAAAAATTGTCAAAATTTTTGGTGTTGTCTGCTAATATCATGCATTATGATGTTTGAGACATGTAAATGGGGCCAAGGTCAAAATATAGGCCAAGGTCACTTGAAGCTCAAGGTCAAAGGTCAAATTTCTAGATTTTTGTAATTTTTTCATGTTTAAATAACTATTTGCATTTTAGTTACTAGTTGCATTTTAATGACTATTTGCAAAGCCGTTCAGTGTGAACTGAGATTTTACTCTATAGTTATTACCTCTCTTTATTATAAACGGCTCGTTCTTCGCCAAATACTTGTTTTAATTCATCACTTGAAAGTCCACAGTCAAACTTGAGCAGCTGCAGAAATACTCCTCCGGGTGTTCTTCTTCTTGAATTATCCTGTGAAGAGCATTACAATTGTTTCAAATTGCAGCAACACATTTAACTGAATCCCCTCCCAAAAGATCCCGTTTCGGATCGCTCGATGTTTTGCGATAAAATAAACATGCAGCAAATACCATAAATTGCTGAATTTGGGCACATGCCCTTTTATGGCACACCCCCCACCTTTATTTAAGCTGGTTGAAGGAATTTTAAGCCAGCACTCTCTTCTGTTTTGTTAATGACAGGTTGGGAGTTTTATTTGTCCTTCTGCTTACACATGTGTTCCTGAACAGGTTATAGGAGCTTGTGAGCGTTTTGACTCATTGTCATTGGCAGTATTTAATATTCGTTATTTGTGGTCAAAGATGTGGTTACCCTCGGACACTGATCTTGAGTTTATGGAAAAATTATTCTGAGAGACTACTCACAGGCCGTTTTAATTGAGGCACACCTCGATAATTAACCCTTACGTACATGAACCCCAGTTTGGCAATTTACAGCACATGCAGTGCAAGTACTGTATTTCTGATCACTTACATTTGTCATCATGCCACCCTGAGCGTCTATCATCTCTGTTTCGTGCATCAAGTCGATTGCTCTTTTCTTTCCTAGTACAGCAACAACATTTGCTACAAATATATATACATTTACAATTTTTTTAATTATCATGGAAAAAGAAGTAAAAATGTTGAACTTGGAAATTAAAGAGAGATTGAACTGTCCCTAGATCGGAAATCACAATTCCTTTAAATCAGTAGTTTTCTCCGCGTTATCTCTAAATAGATGACTTTTCTAATATACAAATAATGCACGTGGTTACCAAAAACTTACCCATTAACTGCACTTTCGATTCTTGGAGATTCTCAACAAGAGCGTTCACAACTTTCTCTACACTGTCCTCTTCAGTCACATCAATGTATCGTTCGGGTTTTTTCACTATAACTGGTATCTTTTCACCTAACCTGTCCTTTACATTTCTCTTTCCCAGCCTCTCTTTAACGGAAACACGGTTTTGATCACTGTCTACATCATTTGGATGAGAACCTAATCTATCTTTTATTTTACGTTTTCGTTTCATCCTCTCCTCTTGTTTCTTGTCCTCTTCTTTACCAAATGTTTCTTTATCACAGATATTCTGATCTGGTTCGTCATTGTCTGAATCTTTATCTCCCATATCTTCTTCATATTCTATGGGATCAGGTCTTGTGTCCTTTTCTTTTAAAGTAAAATCATAATTTTCCACAGTTCTATCTTCCACTTCATAGTCCACCTTTTCCTTTAGTGGTAAATTTACATCGAACCCACCCATCGTATGACTTAACGTTTGTTCTGTCATAACGTTACCCCAAATGTTATTAGATTTTCTCTTTGGTTTAGTTACAGCAGCCTGTGGTCCGGGTAGACCTGCTTCCATACCAAACGTTCTTGGTGGGTTACTCTTTACTGGTGATTGGCAAGTGTCACTAACATCACTTTCTGAAGTCTGTCTTTCTTTTTTCCTCTGTAAGAGGGGATTTATGAAAGGTTTGTCTCCATTGCATGCAACTGCTGCTTGATATCTCATCTTTTTCCTTTTCCACAAGAAGGAATCCTCTTCATCGCTGTAATCTTCCTCTGATGAGCTGTCCACGTGACGTGCTGTGCTTCTGTACATACCAACACTTGTCACACTTGACTTCTGCACCACTCCACCGTATGCACCAAACTTTGAAAGATCACCTCCCGTCTTAACATTTACCTAAATATAAAGTTGGAGAGAAATAAAAAAGTCTTCTAGATTTACAACAAGCATGCAAGTATCCGTGCAAATGAATATATATGTATACACAAGCAGTTATGTGTGTTATGTGTGTACAATGATCTTCCTATAGAGTGACCACTGGTTCAGGATAACAGGCTGGTCTCTCTGAAGAAATTGCTTCATGCTTTCCTTTGCTAAGACCACACCTTAAGTACTTCCTCGAGCCAAAGTGCATACCTTATGTACTGATCTGAGTGAGGGTGCTAAAACATGTACACTCCTCCCCGGATATATCGATATCGCTTATTTCGATATCCCGCTTATATCGATAAATTTTTCCGCGCCAAATTTCTTTCATAGACCCCAATGTTAATTTCCCCACTTATATCAATACTTCTCCCCACTTATATTGATATTTTTTTCAAAATTTACTTTTTCATGGAATATGACTGGGGTCATCTCTAGTGTCTTCACCCATAGTTACGCCTCATCTGGGATAAATGGAAATGGGTTTCAAATCAGTCTCAAGATACAAAAGTTATCTGAAATT
>JBCAUI010007781.1:0-10113 GCA_038406195.1 Haplosyllis anthogorgicola
TAATACATCTATCGGATTGAGATGAATTCACCTAGAAATACAGAAACTACGTCCGAGAGGAATCTAATCAACTTAGTAGGATGTCTGGTTGAATGAAAGAAATGAAACTTTTTTAATTATTGAAATGAAATGTTCCCCTAATTACTCTTGTGCTAGAGGTGGTGTGAAGTCGGTGCAGTAGCTCATATTCATTTGTCCATGAAATGTCATCACTGTCTGTGAGATGCGCAAGTACATGTGACCGCTATAATTGAACCTACACGTACATGTACTTAGCATGTTGTGGGCCACATATGTATCAATCACGATGCATTTCTTTTTAAGATGTTTTTTTGTAAAATTTAACTGTGAATAATTGTCATAAATGAAAGAATCGCATTTGATATTCACGCTAATCAAAGGATTATTTCATTGCATCAAAACTTTGTAGTGAACTACCCTGAGTAAACCAGTCAACCAAACATAGACTGTTGCACAATTTTAGCTCCTGATTTGACCTTCATTTTGAAGTGCAGATACTTTGTGCTGCCATTTTGGCTTTTCCAATTTTTCTTTTACTATTTCAATTTTACCGTATTCTTTATAATTGGGACACAGACAACAAATTCCATTTTTATTTTGTTTTATTTGGAAAATTAATGCTTCATTCAAATAATAACATTTTGGTGCTTACAATTAACCATTCAGCACTTTTGAGTTGGTTTTACCCTTTATAATGATTTTTCTGCACACTGAATTCAGTAACAACCAATCAAAGGACTGGTTTCTAGCCGGGGAACTTTTTTTTAAAGAAAATTTTTTCATGTAACCATAGCAACTAACTGGACCAATCTGACACCTGTCTTTGTCTGCCATCTTTATTGTAGGACGCGTTGTGTACAGTGGATGATATTTTGGACGAATTACGGCCTGTTCACGTCGCTAAAACTGTGCAACAGATTGTAGCCCTCCGCCCCCTAACCACCAGGGACTATATTGTCTCGTGGTTCTGTCTATTTTTCTTCTGTCTCTCACTTCTCCTTCTGTTAATCTTTCCTCTTCCTGAGTAGTTTTGTATTCACTCATCAGTTTATTTTTTTGTTTCGTTTAATTTTTGTTTCAAATTTACTTCATTAACAACAATGCATGAAAACTAACCTTGCTGATTTGGGAGGTTTGTATATGTGATATAAATGTGTAAATTCATATTGTAAGAAGTGTATGTGTGTCGTTTTGTTTTTATATTTGAAGATTTTTTACATTAAAAAAAGTGAAATATTTCTAGATGTGTATTAGGCCAGACTTTTTAATTTGTTGGATTACGTTTCCCGCCGCTCTCAGAAATCAAGAAATTTAAAAAAAAACCCAAAAACTAATCTGAGCCCAACAAATACAAATTCATAACATTCCATTACTTCGACAAACATTGTTTGGAAATTTTGTTTATCAATTTTAATTAAAATTACAAAAATGTACAGCAAAGTCAATTTTTATTTATTTATTTTTTTCCGATTGCCACTCTCAAAAATTTCTTCCATTGATACGTAATCCAACTAATAAAAAAAGTCTGGCCTTACACTGGAAAATAAAATGTGATCCCGGTTCTTTCTCGTGATCCCGGTTCTTTCTCATGCCAAAATAACTTTCAAAAAAAGAGGAACCAAAATCAAAACTGTCTGAACAGTTGAGTCTGTGATTAAATTTATGTAAAGGGAAATGTACCACTCGGAAATCAGTTACTAAGCACAGTGGTGTCCACAGAAGTTGGGACAATACTACATGTATTTCAAGTGTGTGTGCGCGAACTTTCTGTGGACACTTGTGTTTTAAAATGAAAACCAGTCAAATATGGGTTTGAGGGGCTTGGTTGGTATGGCCTTACCTATGCAAAGCTTTTTTGTGGCAAGGAGCCTCCAGCATTTGGAAACAGTGTCTTAATTCATTTACATATCAGCATTTTCCGCCCCAATCTTGCCAAGTTTTGGCACAAAACTGGTTCGATCTAAGTCAATCTGTTAATTTTTATTTGCAATTCGTAACTGCCAAATTTAAACCTGCAACTTTGTGATAGAACATTCCGAATTGGATAGAAATCTATCTGTCAAATGTAAATACATGTATAGGTATTTATATTGTAAATATAAGTAGTAGTATAATGTATGCATAATAGATTTACGCATAATATTCCAATGGGAAGGGAAGGGGGAATCAGTACTTTTAGAACAGTACCTTCCTTTGCATGTGATTGCTACTCATAAGCTAACTAACTGATCAAATCATTAAGCTGCCTGTATTATTTGTGCCCGTTTTTCCATGCATGCCCTGAATGTGAACAACCAAACCCATTATCATTATCATTCAGTTATTGGCCAAGGCATTTCGGTCATATCAAATCGGTTGTTTCCTTAAAGAGCACAAAATCATGAAATTCGCATTTTTTTTCATTTTTGGTACAAATGTCATGAGGTCATGAAATTGGTTCACTACACATGCATTTAAAAGCGGCCGTGAATGGTATGCCAACTTCTCTCTGTGTATTATTTTTACTTATTTTGCGAAACATTACATTAAGTTCAAACCTAGTAGTGATCTATCTCAATCTTCCGACACCTACTTAGTTGCACCATAGACATAAGTCTTCATAGATGCGCATAACTACACCCTATAAGCGAACAGCATGGCACAGTTATTCTTTCCTACAGTAGATAGTGCTTGGTCGTTCTTATAAAATTAAATTGTCAAAAAGCAAAAAGACGGTGAATAAAAGGCCCAGTACATCACAGTGAGTGTTTCGCACTGCTCCTTACTGGCAATCTATACAGTAAGCCAAGAGGTAAGGGGTTTCATTAAAGAGTTCATAGTATTAAACAGCAGCTTGTCCCTTGTGAATGTACCACTTGCAAAAGCATAGCCAGTGATAGAAAGGTGCAACTGTAAAATGAAAAATAAAATTAAAATGTTGGAAGACAAGTGAACTTTTCAAATTCCGTTTCAAACTTTATAATCACCTAGCAACAGAGCTGTGTGGTCATCAGTTGGTTTGCGGAATGTCTGCTTCCAAATGTTGCAGCCGTGTCTCAAGCACACTGATGTGTAAATCCATGATGCGCCATTGAATCAGTTGTAACATATTGCGAAAGTAAAACGCCTTTCTACTACTATACACCAGTACATGTACAGCAAAACTCCTTTACGGCCACCCATTTTGCCCATTAAATTTGGCCGTATATTAGGAGTGGCCGTAAAGAAGAATGGCATTTTGATAAAGTCTTGAAGAAAATGTTTGGAGCCAACATGGTCGTAAACTAGGAGTGGCCGTAAAGAAGGGTGGCCGTAAATGAGGAGTTTTACTGTATATAATAGTCTGACCCTTGTCGCATGCAGTGATATGAGTGCACAGGTTTAGGTGCATGCTACTGTAACATGGGCCGTTTCTTTAGGAATGCGTCGCGTAAGCAGTAACTGGGGACACATTTCTTTTATCTTTCGATTACAGCAGCTGCACTTACATGTTTTCAAAGAAAAGAAAACCAATGAAACATGGAAAGTGCCAATTTGAATGTAGATTTTTCCTTTTGTTGTAACCTTTTTAAAAGACCTAGAGTTTCTATACTTTTTGCCCCATTTCATAAGACATGTCGATGCCATACAAAATAGTCATGTGCTGCCAAATTAATTGATATGAGGAGAAAATCAAATCTTTTTCTAATGTTTTTCAGGAGCACATTTGCGCTGTGACCTGTGTGTTAGAAGAGAAGGGAACACCACAGCTTGCCCTAACTGTCGATGCACTGTTAAATAGTGCGGGTGCGCCAAAGATTGCTATTGTTTGAGGAGAACGAATCAGCAGTTTTCGACAAGGTGCATCAAGATGTGTACAGTGCCATGGAAACGGTGGTTGCCATGGAAAGCTGCTCCCTAGCAACATCCTTCTGGGCGTCTGTCCAGGGGAGACAGAACTGCAGAACAGGTCAGCAGTTGAGAAGTAGCTTCATGATCAGCATAGTAATTCCATGACAACAAGACGTTCACATAGGAGTAACCAAGGTTACGCCAGTCATACTGGCTATACTGTATTTGATTCCTTTCGTCCAGCAAGGAGTAAAATCATTTCTGTGACGTAATGCGGGATATTTAATCGTGCTACATAACTTGAAGAAAATCATTGAACTGTTGAAGAATTACGTTGCCAATGTGATGGGCTTTTCCAGAAAAAAATGTCCATGTGAAGCGTCGTATTTTGACGTGAAAGTATTGACGGATTTACACAAATTAGATGTTTTATTATAATTTTTGTGACACTAGATTGCAAATTTGCTTCTCTATTGATATTAAAGCCGTACATAGATGAAGTAGATGTTACACTTGTTAAATTTCACTTGCCACTTGGACAGTTCCTGGATTAGCCCTCTTGAAAAATAAACACGGACATGCTGATACGTTTTCAACCGAAGTGCAAGTTAATTATTGTAAAGGAAAGTAATAATTGCACAAGTTATCTTAGATCTCACATGTGCCACAATGTAATGTCATGTGGCTGTTGGTTAGAATTGAGTATAAAAATGCACACAAGAGTAAAATAATGAATATTTTGATTTGGCAAACGAGCGATGAAAGGTGTTTGGAAACGTTTTGCTGCAATGCGAAAATAACGCGACCGATAGACATGACATTGTGGATTCATTGTATACGTACTTAGGAACTATCCACAAACTTCTGCCAGTGTATTTAAGCCAAAATTCTGGAAGTAGATCTTAAAACATTTGCAGTACCTACAAAGTACATTGCCATTGTGAATTATGGTTTGAAATTATGTCGCAAATTTGAGTAAAATATAACGAACTGCCAAAGTAATAGATTTGGTGTTGTGACATAATTAAAGTAATCTAGCATAGTCAGCTTAGTATCTTATTTGTAAGTAATCGATGTGTACATCATTTTCGTATATGAAGCACGCAGTACACCGGTATCTAGACAGTTTTATACATACTTTTTAGAGGTCTTTTTGCCATGCACGAAGGTTTTAAATTGATGAACGACTGTAAAGACTGTTGGTGGCACCTGGGTATAAAGTTTAGACAAGTGAGCGCAGAATTTGTACTTGAATAAAGTGAATACGTGCAATTTTGTACTATTACGTTTGCGCTGTGAAATGACAAAAAACAGTCATTGTCAATACTGTACTACAGTAGTTTTCTGTTACGACAAAGTCACTGATGTGTAATGAATAGTTATATAAAACAATATTATGTTGGTGTGCAAAATGTTGGCACCAAATGTATGTTAACCCGCGAAAGTTTGGTGCCACCTGGTGTCCGGGCTACCTTCCACTAAAGCTTTTATTACCTCAGATTATGCTAAGTGAATATTTAAACTAAGTACTATTTATACGTCTCTACAACCGTCTAAAGAAAGCTTGAACTTTTTATAAGTCTCTTTCGCAATGTATAAATATGTAAATACATAACGTTTATCTGTCAGCAATTAAAACCCTAACGTGATCACACAAACTGTTAATAGCAAGATTACTATGTAAATATAACACTATGACTGCCCTATTTAATGAGTAATTAAAATAGACATAGTAGTTGGGGACTCCATGCAATTCATTTGCATTGGATAATTTGTCACAAAAAGTTCGGTATTTTCTCAACATGTATTCAATAAATAACAGAAACAAATATTGTAAATTTACATGTGCTTATTTGCAGTGATATGCATGTGTGCCAAATGTATAATTATTGGCATGTTTCATGACAAAAAATAGTTGTATTGGGTAGGAATTTATTCAAAGCGACATATTTCTGGTTACAAATTTTGTGATGAGAGTTTGGAACAGCGCAGTAAAATTTTAATTGTGCCAATTTATTTGCAATCACAAGAAGGTACAAATAAGTTAATTCTGCAGTACATGTTCACAGTTTTTGGTGCTCAAACAGAAATAGATTTAACAGTATTACTAATCATTGTTACGTGTAAAAAAGCTGAAGTTAAACTTACTTGATAATCAAAAATATGAGCAAAATTCGCTTGCTTAGCTTAAACATGTACCCACCGCCATACCCTGCACAAGTTTAATGATTGCTGCATGTTATGTTAAAAAGAAAACAATGTCTCAATGATGGATACAGTCATTTCTGTACTGTGCACTTCTTCCGCAGGAGAGTGTAAAATGGTATAAAGCCTAATTCCGTGTCAGATGTTTTCGGAAACAAAGTACTGGGTAATGTTTATCAACGCATTTTCATAACCCGTAACATGTGCGCAGTAACGTTCTAACGCCACTTCATAGCGTTAGTCTCTGGGTTATTCTTACACCCCAACACCAACACCAACACCAACTCCATAACTGCACAAGCGTTAAGGGCTATAAAAACGTGCTGTAAATGTGTGTGCAATGCAGAAATCTCAAGTGTCCTGTGATGATTTTTAGAGGTACAGAGTACAGCTGATCGAAGTTAAAGTGACATTTACGTTCAAAGGGTTTCTTGCTTATTATGCTGACCTCATGTTTACAGCAAAGAATCAAGCAACTAAGCTCACTGCTGCTGTGTTACTTTCTATCGCCTATTGAATCGTGGAATTTAAGAGTTTTAAAGTTTTATTTCACAATTAGTGCAATTTATATTTTAATTACATTTAATCATTTATTGAAATAGACAAAAGTACAGCTAACTGCCTGAGTGTACAAAGTAGATTTTAAAGATTGTTGTATATAGTGTTAGGTATTTAATACGATCAGTTGTACATATGTAGAATAACGTTACGAGTGCTATTATTATGGTTTTGTATGTATGATGTAAGGCATTTGGTGCGCGTGACTGAATGGCGTTACAGTTGCGCTTAAGGCTGCTTGGTTTGTAAGGCAAATGACCTTGACAAAAGACAAAGTCCAGTCTGTGCAAGTTAATTTTCGTTTATCTGTTACACAATATCTTTCGTAATAATTACATTACATTTTTTTGGTGAAAAAAGTAATAATTTTCAACGTTAATGGTTAAACATGTAAGTTCACGTGTTATATTGTGGCATTTAATATTGTTGTTTTGCTGCTACCTTTCGGCAGATGTCAAATTCAATGTTGCTGGTAATTGGAAACGTTTGCGCAAAATTAAAAAATGTAGGCAAAATTTACCTAAATTGCTTCTGTTAGCATTTAAATCACAAGTATTACAGATGAAGAATAATTTGTCATAACACCAGATATTGGTATAATCATGGTGAAAATTCACATCTAATTTATTATCATTTACGTGTGATAAGAAACATATTTCAATATCAGTTTGAAATTTCGTACTTAGTTACTAACGGGACGAATTGAAATTTATCAGTTTGATTACATTCCACCCAGAACTATGTGACGTTTTCGGAAAGAAAAGAAAAATTCAGGTTACAGTTGACCTATTCCGACTTTTAATACACGTATTTTGTTTTGTTTTGTTGCTTTTGACTTCTTCCAAATCCGTGTAATTTGAAACGGCGGGCAATGTAATCCAACTGCTAAAATTAATAAATTTCGCCTAATGAGAGCAGCTTTTTGGTGCATTGTACAAAGGGCACTTGGCCTAAATTCTTGTGATAACAATGCTTCTATTGTTATTTGATATATCAGCAATTATTATTACATGCTTTATTTAATCTGATGTATCCCATTTATAACGCGAAAAAATAAAATTGTATACATCAAATGTAATGAAATTATTGGCGTTTTCGTTATATTTTGAATAAATTCGAAGTTATTAATATCCTAACAATGAAATGGTGTAAATAATTGGTTGAAAGCTGGTGAAAAATTCAGAAGTGACACTGGAATGAAGCACTCCAGTGACATCCACCCGAGCTTTATAACCATGGGTAGAGTCACCCAAGTCCAAAACAAAGGGTACCAAAAAGAAAAAGGAATGTGTAAATAAAGATTTTATGCACAAAGTTTTGAAAAAAGAACCAAGTACTTAGTCGTCCCAAACGTTACTATTCTATTGTAGTTGATGCAGCGATCTTAGGTTTTTTTCTGAAAATGTTGCGACACAGATGTGCCCCTATTTCAAACACTGATGAAAATAGAATAGACCCACGACGTTTGTCCTAAGTCAGTTTTTGCCAAATCTGTCGGATCCGGCTTTACTTTTAATAACTTCAGTGAAAATTAACAAAAATGCGACACACATTTTTCATTATAAATTTTAGTTATTTAGTTATTTAATTGTAATTTAATTGTAACAACACATGACCTTCCTTTTATGAATTACGATGTCAACCAAATTTGACTGATCTGTCAGAAAGGCAATTAGGAAAAATCTCAAAAGCGAATTCGCGAATATCTGAAATGAGTATTTTGTGCAACATTACTTTTCGCCCATAGTTTCCAAGTGTTTTAGATGGAGATGGTTGCAGGCTGTAACCTCCCCTTTTTGGCTCATTTGGCATAACTGCCAAAGAGCCTGTAGAATCATGCATTGTCCGTCGTCCGTTGTCCTCAATCGTTGTTGTTGTCCTGTGTTGTTGGTGTAGTCTGTACACACTCACCCTGAATGTACCTATGTCCCATCTCAAAGCCTAGCAAAAATTCTGTTGCTGTGACCTTTATTTGCAAATTGCAGCCATATTTGTTTTTTTCTTTGAACATTGCTCCTGGACACACAGTTAATGACACAGACTTCATATTTGGCAGGCTTATGCATCTACATATCCTCTTTATGTCATACAGAAATTATATTGAAGCCATTGATATTTCCAGTGTGGCAGCCATATTTGTGATTTTGCACAGATCTCATCTGAAAATTTGATCGTAGACACTTTATTTTTATCCATATGATGTAGTGACCTATATTATCTTAATTTTTTTTACAATGCCAAATGAGCTCAGGTCCATCTGGACCTATTTTTTATTTCGTGTGAAACTGTTGCAGGCCCTGTTTGGAACCAGTGCACAATCATGCTCCGGAGCAACTGGTACCCATGTTTTGTTCGAGGCACGTGGGTACGGAAGACTTCCGAACCCACGTTTATGCATAGTGTCGACCCTTATTCAGTTCCTTTTTACCCATCGTTGGGTATTTAAAGATGTCACCGAGGCTTTCAGTGAAACTAAGCGTAAAACAAACGATTTCATTAATATAAATTTGATTTTATTCATTTTCCAGCAAGTTTTACAAATACGTAAATCCTGCATACAGCTATATTCGTATATTCTGTTTTGACCACAGCCATTAAAAACTAATATATATATTACACACCTAGGTGTAAAATATTGGATAACAGTTTCACATTTAACATTACGGTTTCATCTGTAACTTTTAAGCACAGCAGTCAAAGTCATAGTGATCAATGAAATGTGCAGGTCAAATCTACAGCATCGCTAAACTAAGAATCCATCAACAAAAATGCAATTAACAAATTCTAAAAAAAATACATGTACGTGATATTATGACACTTAAATAAATTGCAAAATTTTAAACATAAATCATCAATGAATAATCAGCCCCGAATAACATTTGCATCAACATTACCAAATACCACAGCAACCTCCTCCATAGCATCATAAATTTGGTACCATAGTAACTCGTAACTGAGGTAATATTTCAAGTTTCTACAAAAAAATTGACAATTTAAAATGAGGTGATTGTGCAAAGTACATCTCAAGTGTGACCACTTTAATTTCACGTTCAATTGGCAGGATTTAATCTGTGCAAGTGTGTGTACCACAACATTAAATGTACATGTACCGGTAAATAAAGAAAAAAAATGCACTGATAAAATCATACAATACAGCGACAAAAATTGCAAAACTAATTTTCGATTTTAAATGTGACATTTAATGTGACAAACTTTTCGTCACAATCGTTCCGATATGATATCATTTGACCGTGGTAACAAAAATACATACATCATACTACTAACAAATTTAAGTGTCACGTTCCTGACGGGGGGGGGTCCATTCCCACACCTCATCCCCCAACACCTGATCCTCACCTGGTGGGGGGGGGGAGGGGGGTCCATCCCCACACCTCATTCCCCAACACCTGATCCTCACCTGGGGGGGGGGCAGGAAGGGGGAGTCTATCCCCACACCTCATCCTCTCAGCCTTTCCAACATCAAAATAATGCAGTTTTCCTGTCACCATCTCAAAGTAG